>CAUYRT010005559.1:0-27293 GCA_963574885.1 Lepilemur ruficaudatus
AATTAATTTCTTTCTATTTTATAGTAGAGACAGGGTCTCGCTCTTGCTCAGGCTGGTCTTGAACTCCTGACCTTGAGCTATCCACCCGCCTCGGCCTCCCAGAGTGCTAGGATTACAGGCGTGAGCCACCGCGCCCGGCCACAGGTGGGTAATATAATTATTGTATTTACTTTAGCACCTCTAAAAGTCATTGCAAATATGGTAAGTTTTAATTGTTCATGAAAATCAATTTATATGCAAACAACTTAAAATCTATTTTCATTCCCTACAATTTGCATTTCTACAGTTCAGATTTGCTTGTGCAGCAATGAGACGTGAAATCTGATTGCTAATTGCCTAAGTACATAAGGTAGTTTCAAGAGAGGCAGAGCTACCAACAATTTTCACAGAACAAGCGTCATTAGGAGTCTATTCTATGATTATGGGAAGGTGTGCAGAAGAGGACCAACTTTCCCTGGGGCTTATTCAAAGCCCGATAATGACAGCAGATGAAAAGCTGGCATATTGCCAGTGATTCATTCTTTTCATTCAATTCCCCTCCTGACTCATGGTTATTATTTTGTTATCTGTGTACACACAAAAAAGTAAATAAGAGGGTGATATGAAATTGTGTTTATTCTCTTCACTTCTTACCTTCAGAATGCAATTTTAGAATAGCCCGGGAGAGGTGAAATCTCTCAGGTAGATTTAATGATATCCTGAGCAATAATCATTGTGCAATTCTGATGCCTTATACCAGCTTGTAAGGATCATTGAATATAAAGCTGGAGAGCCCCTAAAAAATTATCCAATCATTCCCACTCATTGTATAGATGAGAAAGCTAAGAACCAGAGAGACTAAGTGACTTGCTTAGTGTCACACAGGAAAGTCAAAAACCCAGGAAAGATGGATTCCCAGACCAGAGCTTCCTCCCCCACTTATCCTCCAGAACTCTATTTCAATTTCTTTCTCAGTCGTACATTTTATGTAGGCAATTCAAGGGTTCCTATGTTCTAATAGGATAGCTTAGAGGATAGTTTTGGCAACAGAGCATGGTAGCAGTCAAACGTTTAAAGAGGCAACACCCTGATAGAGCAATGAGTTAGGTCTTCGAAGCTCAGTGTTCTATTTATGGGTTGCCACGATCAAGTTGTTCAGCCTCACTGAGCCTGAGTGTTCTCAGCTATAAAATAGAAAGATAAGAAAAAGACCAAATGAAATAGTGTAGGTGGAAGCAGCTGGCACATACCAAGGTTCAATAATATTTGTTCAATCTGAATTGATTGGATAATTCAGGGTCCCAAGTAAATGGCAGTGTGGGACCCATAAAATCACTTGAATTCTGATTCCTTATCTCAATAAATTACTCCATTGTACCCATTCAGTTAAGAAATATTTATTGAGCACCTACTATGTGCCAGCTAGGCACTGTGCAAAGTTCAAGGGATGAAATGATAACAGAAAGACATGGTCCCTACTCTTTAGAGAACTTTTACAGACTAGGGGAGGAGACAGAGGTGAGCAATCCATGACCTGCTGTGATGACACAACACAGAGGAAGGGCCCTTAACCTAGACTAAGCAGATCTGGGAGGGCTCCTCAGAGGAAGCCACTTGTGAGCTAAGATCTAACAAATAAGTAGGAGTTACCCAGAACAGAGGAGTGGGCGGAGTGTTCCAGGAAGAAAATACAACGTGAAGATCCAGAGACGACAGAGTAGAGGAAATAAAAGAAATTGATTATGCTGTGGTTAGAATGTGAGGGTTGTGGCTGTCAAACACGTAGGGGCCAGGTCTTGTAGGCCAGTTTAATGCACTTGAACCTCATCCTAAGAGCAATAGAAAACTTGAAAGAATTTTAAGTAACAAAGTGAAATAATCATATAAATGGCTTTCTTGATGAGGAATCAGATTTTTTTTAATGTTGAGGGCTGTTTTATTGGCATAATCATATCTATGCATATTCATTTCAATATTTAAATAACTCATTCTCTTTTGCCTTAAATCCATGTAAATCATTTCTTAATTTATACCCACCACCACTGGACCTTCATCTTAAAAAAAAAATTACATAAGCAAATTGCTTGGCTTTTACTCAAGATGACGGCAAGGTCCATTATCACAAGTGACCAGTCAGGGTGAAAACATACTGACAAAATCAATGCATGCACTGCACGATCACAGTTAAAATTTTCAGCATTCAAATGAAGAAGAAAAGACAGAAATGATTGGGATAGGAAACCAAAGAGTAAATAAATGAACAGAAATGTGAAAATGTCATATTCTAAACTGTGAGCCGATTAAAATCACCACACCCAGCCTATTTGCGAGAGGCAGGCAGCTCTGGAAAGCTGGAGCACTGTGAACTAGCTTTGCCAGACAAACCAGGTCATGCCAAGCAAACTGGGACCTCAGTGGAAAAAAGATGTATTTGTGTTTGCCAGAAGTGATGCCATGACCAACAAACTTTTCCTGAACCTCAGCCTAGAATGTGGTTTTGCCAGCGCACCCGACAGCTGAGGCTCTGGGATGAGGGCTGGTGAGTCAGGGCCCATCTCCTGTGCATTTGGAGACAGCACCCACTTTTATATCAGAAACCCTCTTGTAAGTGGGAGACCCTTGGCATCAAGTGGAGGCTAACTTCTGTCGGGTTTTGCTTTTCATTATAAAATCCATGAGCTATTATACTTTCTAGAGAGCTTTATTTGAACATCTCCTACACACTACACAATCTATAAAACAAATAGGAACAGTAATCACTTGCATTTAGAGAGTATTTTTCCCTTTAAAAGCCCAAAATTTCAGATTTTGAACACAGTGTTCTTGGGGAAAGCACTCCCCTCAAGCTGGAGATTTTATTTTATCAAATAAAAGGATTTATGGACCACAAACAATGGGGATGGTAGCAGATGTAGGGGAAAGAGTTGAACATCAAGAGGCCTTCAGGGTTAGACATAAGACTGCTGTTTTAGGAGATGGGAATAAGGAAAGCAGGAGAGAGCTTTTTGCAATTTCTGTTAAGTTCTAACTTGTAGCACTTAGTTGCTTAACTGCATATGTTATACATAACTTTTTATTAATAACATTATGCATGAAGCACAAGTTTATTGCCCCCAAATTTAGAAAATACAGATAAATGAAAAAGAGAAAATATAATTCCACCACTGAAATATAATCACTGTTAATACTTTTGTATCTATCTCTCCGAATTTCTGTTGCTCTGGCTCTCCTTATACATAACTATACATACACGATCTCATGTATGTTTATATACCCATACATGTTAAAAATAGGATCAGACTGCACATACTATTTCTGAATATTTTTATTCTTAATATTTGTGAACATCACTCCCTGGAATATAAGCTTGATGAAGATTGGGACTTTGCTTGTGCATTGCTGTTTTTTTAGCATCTGAAACAGTAACCATTCTATGGCGGGCACCCAATAATTATCTATTGAATGAATAAATAATGAATGCATATTGTTCCAGTCATTCGAGTGTAAGTATTTATGTATGTGGCATATTAATATATGATACAGCGCACATAATTAAATATACAAATACAATTAGCAACTTAGTTCTACCACCTGGATGTCTGCCCTAACATATCCACCCCAGGGCAACCGCTACCCGTCTGTGAAACCCCACTCAGGCTCCCCTCTCTCTCCTCCCTCCTCCCAGCTCCTCCTCTCACTCCTATGGAACGTTCTTTACTTCTTGGCACTTGGCACTTTCCATTTTGCTTTATACATATTTTAGTCCGTGTCTCTTTATCTTGATAGAGTACAGCTTCAGTGTGGCATCTTTGTCTAGTTTATCTTTGTAATAATAATAGCAAAAAAATAATTCTACATATGTATTAATCACTTAATGTGTGTCAGGGACTATAGTAAGTGTCATACGTGCATTGTATCCTTTAATATTCACAAAACCCCCACAAAGTTGGTGTTACAGTTATCCTCGTCTTCTACATGAGTAATCTGAGCGTTGGAAAGGCCAAATGACTTGCCCAAGACAGAGATGAGCCTCAGGCTCGAGTGTCTGAATTCAGAATCTGTGTTTTGAATGCAGTATCCCCATGGAATCCTCACTTTTCATCTCTGACTCTGAGATCATTTGCAGCACTGTCTTGTGTACACGGTAGTAGATGCTCAGTCAATTCTTGTTGAGTGTATAAATGAAACACAGGTAAAAGTCAAGTGTGAGTTGGTTAATGATGGAAGGATAAGTCCTGAGATTGGGGTGTCTAAGTGGCTCAGTCTGGCGGGTGAAAGGGAAATGAAAATACAGATTTAGGGACATAGTCCAAAATGGCCCATCAAGTTTTCTCCTAATCAATAGCCAAGGGACATGAGCATCATGAGCCCCAGTCTAGACAAAATTGAAGGCAATTTAGAAGGAGATTTCAGCCCAAAAACAAAAGAGCTTGATGGTAAAGATGGTGCCTCTTCAGAAGGACTAAGATATGGTTAGCAGAAATAGTCAGGTAAATCAAAAATTGGGAACTTAAGAGTAGGGAAGGTGAAAGCGAGAGTTACAGCAGCAAATAATTAGAAATGAGATTACTGGCATATTGTCAAAGAGAAGAGAAGTACGGGAAAAATTCTAGAACCTTGAAGTAGTGAACAGAAACTTGACACACCATCAGAACGAATCTTCATTCACTATAAACAACAGAGACACGAAAACAGTAACAATTTTCTCTCCAGCTTCTCTAGCTTTGAAACTACAGCAGACACTTTCAGAGCCCCAGTGGATCCCCTTGGCCCTCACCAGCCAGTCTGACTTCAGGAGCTCAGCACTCGACTCATCCGCCTGAGTGCTGTCTCTAGCCCCGGAGCCTGCTCTGCCCATGTGGGACACGGACCAGACGTGCCCGTGTATACTGGGGGAATTAAAACAAGTAGCCCTTAACCACTCACTGGCAGGAGCTGGTGGACAAATATCCCCAAGATCCCTCACCACTCTGCTAGAGTAACTTAGAGGTGCGTACTCTGCACTCCCTCCCAGAGCTCCGAGACAGAATAAACTTGTTGCCCTCCATGGAAAATTGCTTGATAACACATCATTTATTGGCTGCCTTATCTTCCCTGTTTTACTTTCTCCCTCTTCCATGAATATTTCCTGGGATCACTCCCCAAATAAATTACTCACACTTAAACGCTTGTCTCAGAGTTCTGCTTCTGTAAGCGGAAGTAGGGCGCTCCTTGGGGGCAGGACATGTACACAGATGCTGTCTTAGTCCATTTGTGTTGCTATAAAGGAAACACCTGAGGCCGGGTAATTTATAAGGAAAAGAGCTTTGTTTGGCTTGTGGTTCTGCAGAGTGTACACGAAGCCTGGAACCGGCATCTACTTCTGGTGAGGGCTTCAAGGAGCTTCCATTCATTGCAGAAGGGGAAGGGAAGCAGGTGTGTCACATGGTGAGAATGCGAGCAAGGGGGGAGGGGGGAGCTGCCACGCTTTTTTATACAACTGGATCTTGTGTGAACTAATAGAGCAAGAACTCGCTCATGCCCCCATGATGCAAATACTCCCCACTAGGCCCTACCTCTAACACTGGGGATAAAATTTCAACATGAGATTTGGAGGAGACAAACATCCAAATTACATAAGATGCCTAATCCAGCTGCCCTCACACCTCAGTCTTCTCCTACATGGCACCTCCCCATTTAGGAGTATAACAGCTAAGAGACCAAAGTCTTGAAAATACAGAATATGAAAGCATTTCTCAATATGACTCCCTCACCTTTTAAAAGATGAAGCCAAAATTAAGTGGGCCCTATATTCCAGGTCCCAGACCTAAAAGAGATTCTCCCAAATCTTTTTTTAAAATGTAGATCTTCTACTAAAGGATATACAAAAAGTTCCATGATCATATAAATTTAGGAAATGGGTTAAATAAAGTAAATCAGGATTTTTATAGCAGGAATTTGTCTAACCTTTTGTATGCTAATGGGGTGCCCAATATACAAAAAAGGGGGAATACAAAATGGACAGTCTCCCAGATTATTTGTCCATAAGCTTCTTGAGAGCTGGTGGTCTACAGAACACAGAGAGGGAAACCCTGCCCACCTCGAAACGAATCCATAGACAGCTCATCCACTGTCCAGTCTCACCTCCCTATTCAGCCCTGTTTCCCACCACCCTTTCCTCTTATCTGCCCCCATCTGCTGCTCAGACTTCAAAGCAAAAGTGTTTCTCACAATTCTCCAAACATATCAGGCTCATTCATACCCCTGCGCCTTTGTGCACGACGCTTCGCTGCCTAGAACTCCATCCCTCACTTTCACAGCTGGCAAATCCCCCTTGGTTGATTTCTACAGATACACCCAGAGATTACTTCCTTTGAGCAAGCTTCTGCAGCGACCCACATCTTATCCACCTGCATGTTCCCATCATTTTGCACGGGACCTAGAACCTCCATAGCAGGTACTTGTATGAATGAATTCAAGCAA
Organism: Lepilemur ruficaudatus; assembly: GCA_963574885.1. Lineage (NCBI taxonomy): Eukaryota > Metazoa > Chordata > Mammalia > Primates > Lepilemuridae > Lepilemur > Lepilemur ruficaudatus. The sequence continues at coordinate 6,442 of CAUYRT010005559.1, forward strand.
CGTAGGAGTGAAGCGATGTATGAAGTTAAATGATCTTGAACAAGTCACACTTCTTTGAGTTCAAAGCCGGGAATAGATGTGGTTTCTCACTCATAGTTCAGGTTCATTCTACTATCTCTGTCCACATTCCAGAAATCAAAGATGTTATTCAGGGAATTTGATGATTCTTTTTTTTAAATTGTGGTAAAATACATATAACATAATTTTATCATCTTAACCATTTTTAAGTGTACAGTTCAATAGTGTTAAGCACATTCTCATTGTTGTACAAACAATCTACAGAACATTTTTCATCTGCCAGAGCTAAAACTCTATGTCCATTAAACAACAACTTTCCATTCTCCCCTCCCCCTAACCCCTGGCAACCACCATTCTACTTTCTGTCTCTGTGAATTTGTCTACTTTAGGCACCTCACATAAGTGGAATCATACACTATTTGTCTTTTTGTGACTGGATTATTTCCTTTAGCATAATGTCCTCAAGGTTCACCCATGTTGTAGCATTTATCAAAATTTCCTTCCTTTTTAAGGCTGAATAATATTCCATTGTATGTATATTCCACATTCCATTTACCCATTCACTTATTGATGGATGCTTGGGTTGCTTCCACCTTTTTGTTGTGAAAAATGCTGCTATGAACATGGATATACAAATATCTCTTCAAGACCATGCTTTCAATTCTTTTGAGCATATTTGGTGATTCTTTTTTAAGTATACTGAAACATTTTCCTTTACAAGTCAGAAGGGCATTAAATAAGAACCTAACACCTTTCTTGGTTACCTGACACCATAAGCATAAAACCAGCAATTCAATAAAGAAAAAGCATTGCTCCAATTAGGACTCTTTGATTACCTGTGACAGAAACCATCTTGCTCCAGCCAATGAGGAGATTTATTGGAAAGATTTGAGGGTATCTTATAGTACCTCATGAATGGTCAACTCCACAGGAAGATAGACACTACTGGGCTTTAGGAACACCTGGAACTAAATGCCCTGGGGACCCTCCAGCCCTGCATTCCCACTCTCTCCTTTCTACAGCCCTGCTCCATTTTCCTCTTACCACACACTGGCTCCATTTGGAATAAAAATGGCACGCAACTCCCCTCACTGTCACAGCTGTGGCTCCAGCCTCTATTAAAAGACTAGCCTAAAGATCTGCTCTCTCAGTCCACAATTCAAAATCTCAAGGAAAAGACTCATTGCCCCTACTTTTTAAACATTCCCATCCCACCAATGAAGTGTGGCTGGAATGGCATAGTCAGACTGTCCAAAATGGCTGCTCCCAGCACAATGCCATGGGTGTGTGCATTGGGGAACGGAAGGCAGTTATCAACATGCCATAGGTCCAGATACGTCCACTAACGCCTGAGTAGAAGGGCTGTGGGATAAAAGGCAATGGGATGAGAAAATCTCCAACCATCCCCGTCCCTGACGAACACTCTCAGGGAGTTAAGGGGACGGGATTGTGTAGGGAGCTGTGAGCTCTGGAGTAGAAAAATACATTAATCAAAGTCCTGTCTCACCAACCAAATGAATCCACAGACAATGAGGCAGGGAAAAGGCCTGCTGGCCCTGATATCTCTTTAGAAAAGCTTTTGTGTCACACAGCAGGTCCAGCAAGAGACTTGAGAGACAGAAAAGAAAAATTAGGCTTCCCACAATATCAGGCAAGTCCAGAGGCCAAGATTAGAAGGAAAAACTAATGACATCCAGAGAGATCCCAGGCAATAACATTTTCAGGTGAGAACACCCAGGCTCAGGTACCTCCAAGGCATCTTATTTGGTAATTAGGTGGAGAAATGCAGTTGGTCACAGGAAGAGCATAAAGCTGCTGCTCATAATCAAAGCTAAACCCCACATCACTTGAGGCCTGTCTCTGGTAAAACGTTTCTCCTGTTTGTTCATTGATTCTGAATGTTAAGTAAGTCTTTCCAGCAGTGGTTCCAGGGTGCTGGAGCAATGAATCTCAGACAGCAAATGAAAAACGAGGGCTGAAAAGTTCAGGCAATAATAGAAAATTAAATCTTAACTGAGCTGCTGTAAATATCACAAGCAGAAAACAGAGTGCATCAGCAAACCATGCTGGCAGTAAGGGTAATGAATTTCTCCTCTCTGGACAAAATTACCGGTGGTGCATAATAGAATATTCCCAGGTCTGGGGGGTGAGGAAGGGGTTAGTGAGGAAAGAGAGAGAAAAGAAAACAAGTATTTGTAAATTAAAGTGTCTCTTCAGTAAAGTGCACTTTTTTTTGCAGACAAAGCTAACAGCCCAGCTCAAATGACCCTCTTATAATAATTTATCAAATGCAAACTTCCACAGGACATTAGTTGTCACTCTCTCATGGCACCATTTTAGCTTATCAATAGTTATTTGTGGACATGTCTTATTGCCACATCTGGATTATAAACCCCTAGAAGGCAGGGGATAAGACTTGTTTCCTTTGTTCATCTCCACATGCCCTACAACATCCAGAACACCTAATACTTACTGACTGCTTCCAACATGCCATGCACCATGTGAGATGTTGTAGCGTCGTATTTCTATGAGGTTTTCTCAAATGCCCTGCAAGGCGAGAAGGACTATCACATATTACTGAAGAAGAGACTATAGCTCAAAGCAGTAACTAACTTGCCCAAATTCATACCGTGACAGAGTTGAAATTTGAACTTAAGTCTACTGAATTCCAAAGCCTATGCTCTTTCCTCCCTGCTACACTACCCAGTTGGCAGATAGCCATCTTATTTTCCAATATGCATGCTAATAAACAACAGCTAGTTAATTTTATCAAGGGCTTTCTCCAAACCACGTCCTGTGGTAGATGTTCTACATGTATTTATTTCAATTCATTCTCACCACAGCCCAGGAGTTTGGTAGTATTATTACTCCTCTCTAACAGATGAGAAAACTGAGGCACAGAAAGGTTAATAAAATTGCCTAAAACTTTATGGCGGCATCAAGATGCTGACCTGGCCTGTCAGAGTCCAGAGTGGTATGCTCTTAATCATTATCCTATGTTGATTTCAAAATAAAAACTAAACACACACACATAACACACATCCAGCTAACATGTTTTGAGCAACTACTCTATGCCAGGGTGTGTGGATTTTGTAATTCAATCCTTACTACAACCCTCAGAGCAAAGCAAGCATTCAATAAACTGTGGAATGAACGAACAATTGAAAACAAAAATAGAGCCACAACTGTCATCACTTGCTAAAGTAAGAAAATTCCAGACTCCCCTGTGTTAGCATTGGCAACACCACGGGTCCCAAGTTAAAAATAAAATAAGTATTAGAAAAACAAATGAGTATTAGAAACAAAGACACGTAAGAACAATCCATACAAAAGAAAGAAAAGATTTTAGTTTGAAAAATGAGTGTTGCATAAAATCAATAATGACCATCCCCCTCACCATGAGACAGGCCTCCTCTGCTGCAATAGCATCTTAAATGAACTGTGCCAGAAAATCAGCATTTACAAATAAAACAAACAGGAGGCTCCAACTTAGGCTCAATTTTATGTCAGAATCCTAGCCCTCCAAAGTGGAGGACAAATCTGTGGGCTACATCCAGATGAATTAGATTGTGATATGGTAGCCTTGGAAAGGCAGAGGGATTTGGACAAAATATAAAATGTCTTGGTTCTATACCTTGGCTTTTCCAAGGTAGAAATTAGTCATTTGTGCTAATCTGCCAATTGTTTCACTGCCACCCTAGAGACTAGGCACAGCCATATGACTTGCTTTGGCCAAGTGGGACCAGCAGTGATGTGTCACTTTCAGGCAGAAGCTTTAAGAATCAGTGCATGGTTTGCAATGCTTTCTCGTCTCTGTCATGATGATAGATGCTATTCTAGAAGACATTTTTCTTTCACCTTGTATCACTGAGTAAAAACGACATGGAGCAGAGCCCTGATCTAATTCACAGTGGAAACCACATGAATGAGAAAAAACCGAAAACTGTTATTTTAAGCTATTGAGGTTATTGTTGTTTGCTACTGCAGCAGAACTTAGCCCAACCTGACTGAGCTACCAACAACCACCGAGCTGTGTGAACTTGGGTAAGGGTCATTTACCTACTGGGGCATCAGCTTCCTCATCTGGAAGCCAAAGGGATTGGCCTAGAACAGGGGGCATTAATCTGGGGGCCCATGAGTGGTCTTCGGGATGACAATGAATCAAAAAATATTATAGGTAAGTGCGTGCGTGTGTGTGTGTGTGTGTGTGTGTGTGAAAGAGGGACACAAGCAAGCAAGACAGACTACATGGTTTTCTTAGGAGAGGGCTCACTGCTTTTTCAAATTTGAAGAGGGTTTGTGTTACTCAAAATGAGGTTAAGAGCCTGAGTAATCTCTAAGGCCATTTGCAGCACTAATGTGCTTTGTGCCTTCTAGAGTAGGAAAAAAAATAGCTAATTAGGTTCTTCTCTGATCTGGTATTTCAGAACTTGCCTTGAGTCAGATTTTATTAAGGTTCTTTTCCAATAATTACGTTTAAGAGTTCTACTTAATAGAATTACAAATATCAAAGTCTCAGGAGATATTTTTGAGGGAAAAGGGGGGATTCAGAGCAATTTTTTTTTTAACCAATAAGGAAAGATTCTTCAAAAATTGAGAATGAGGACTCAGATCACATTTGGCAGTAGGACAGAACTGTATCTACTCTTTGTGGGAAGAAGAAGGGGTCACTCCTCCAAACATGAGTTAATGCTGAAAGGCTGAAGGTTATGAGCTCTCTTTAACATGAAGATATTCAGGTAGATGAAGTTAATAGAGAGAGCCTGCAATTTATAAAGGGACAATCTGGGTTCAAGTCCAGAGTTACCAGCGAATTTCAACACACTGTTGGGCCAATTTTCTATTTATGAAATATAGACAATAATACTCAGCTCTAACAGAAAGAGTCCCCACAGCAAATATGTACTACATTCAAACAAGGTGATTGAGGAGGGTTTAAGGAGGGATTTTACAAATGTGTACACAGGGTTACGAGAAACCAACAAGACACGCTGAAGCACCCTGGGACTGGTTAAATAGAGAGCCTTTCATCCCTCCTAGATCTGAAGGAACAAGCAGGGCTACTATGGAAAGGAGAGAGCTGTAGCTGTACCTATAGGAAAGGGCCACACAACAGGAGCTGTGGCCTTCCTGCTGGTGCCACCCACCTGCTAGTGCCTCCCATTGGCCAGATCCAAGAAAAACCAATGGGCCAGTGAGCCTGTTGGAACAATCCATAGAAGTCAGTCTCCTGCAGCAGAGAGAAGGATGGAGAAGGGGAAAAAGGGGATACAGGCAGAAAATGAGCATTCCCATTCTTGGAATCATTGCAAAGATTCAAAGAGATAACATTGGATGCATATGAAGTGTTATACAAATATTAGCTATTGTTCGCTGTTTGTGTAAATGAATATCTCACATCCTTTCCTAAGAAGAGATTCTGATAGGGTTGTGCAGGGAGAGATTCCTTGGTCCCCCAGAAAGTGGGGAGAAGGCACGTGGATGAGGATCTAGACCTCAGAATGAGGATACTTTGCCTAGGGAGGTAGTTTGGGGGTTGGAGAGATGCTTCTGAATGCTTTGACTTGGGATGATGCAGAATTTCATACTGCAGGGTCATAGCATCTGAGTTCCCCCTGCTAAACCCAGAAAGCTCTCCAAGGCTGCCATGCTCGGCGCCAGAGTGCCAAGACATCAGCCCTACCATGGCATGACTCTTCCTGCTGCAATCCCAGCAGCTCCTGCCTTCTGGCTGCTCAGGATAGATGCCATTCTATGCATCAAGACCTAGAATTATATTAGATTCTTATGCACATATCCAGGAGGTGTATTTCCTTCTAGATGCCAAAATACAGACTTTCTGTTCAAAATGCAGCCCTGCAATGTTTGCACTGTGTGGTGCTCAGTAACCATTTTCATATTAAATTATGCTGAAGCTTGTTCATTTGCTAATAGGCACAGAGAGACTTAGCTCAGGAATGAGGTACAACATATGGACAGGTTTTTGTTAATCATTTTTTCACTGTCCTTTGCAACGGCACTTACCTTCAGAGGAAGATTTGAGGCCATGATATCAGGAGATTTTAAGTCTTCTATTGAGAGTCCTGACTGGAAAAGAAAAAGCTGATGTTTTGATGGGCCCGCATTCCCTTCCTCCTTTTCCTTGAAGAAAATATCCCTCCTTTATTGGGAAGAGTTTGGGTGGGACTGCAGGCATGTGACCAGAGCTCTGCCACTCAGATTCTCTCCTTTGGGAATCTGGATCTTCAGAGGAATGAAGCCAGTTTGGGAAAATGATTGAAACCAATCACATCAATGGCGCTCCCAAAAGAATGCTTATTAATTCCTGCCTCCTGTAGGAATAAACCAAATAAAGCCAGACTCCTGTCTGTTGGGGTCTGGTTGTTCAGCATTTCCTTTCATTCCCTGAACTAACCCATATCCTTTTATTAATAATTCAGAATTGTGTGGCTTAAGTTGGTTAGCTATGCCAGACCACAAAGAAATGGTCCAAGTTTGAGAATTGACAAGAATGATGACTTGGATGAGGTTTTTGAATGATTTCACTTTGGTTTACCCCCAAGCCAGCCAACAAGCAGTGCAAATGGTATGTGCCAGAAAAGGATACACATGAGCAAGTGGACCCTAGAGTTTCCCAGATATGGAGCTAAGTTCAGAGGTTGGAACATCTCATGTAAAGTGAGAATCCCGCCTTTTATACCTTTAGGCTGGAATAAGAATGTGCCAACATTCAAAGGTCTAATTAACAGTGGCCCTATGAGAAAAGCCTTGCTTCTTCACTGTAGTATGTTTGCTATAGGCTCCTACTGAGCCTTTGATAGGCTTGGCCATGCCATATCACTATTGGCCAAATCCCGTCTCTGTCCCTTGTGACCAAGCATCCTGACAGGCACAGCTGATGAATTCTAGCTCCTCCATAACCTGAGTCTAACTTCCTTCCCTTTGTATTACCCATTATTCTCTTTCATCTCCTCTACGGGATTATTATGGGCAAAACACATTTATGTACATTATCACTAATCACACCTTTCCACAAGATTATTGGGATAAAATGAATGGGGAATAGATGAGAATGTTAGGTTATGTGACAGAGTGGTTTCTGATACCTGTTTCTATTCTTTTTGCATTTACAATGGTTACTTTTTTTTAAAAAAGTGAGATCCAAACATTCTCTTTGGCTTGGATTTGGAAACTCTCCTACCCACTCTAAGCTAAAGAAAAGTCCCAGAGGGATCTATCTATCTATCTATCTATCTATCTATCTATCTATCTATTTATCTATCTATCTATCATCTATCTTATCTCTTGGTGCATTTATACATTTCTTTCTGCATTTGGTCTCCAAGGTTTCAACAGCAGTTTCTCTTTTCAAATTACTACCAAAACATCTCCTGCATCTTGGAATCATCATCATCATTAGCCTAGGATATTTAATGCTAGTTTACTAGTTTAACCACACAGTCTAAGCCCTAAAGTAGCCAGAAACCTAAAAGAAGTTTTGCCCTATTTCCCGGATCCCAAGCATGCTCAGGTGGCCAACAACAAGCAGGAGAAAGGCAAGCTTTTGTGACCCAGAAGCCAAGCTGCAGCAGAGAACATGTCCTTTCTAGAACAAAATCTTAAATCAAGCAGCCCTGCAGCAGAGGCCTTTCTCCCACCCCCAAATTATAGGTTTTCATTTCAGACAAAGGAAATAATTGGATTTCTGTACTGAGCTCTGTGATCTACTGCTGCCAGCTGCATGGCTGTAAAACCATTAACTCCTTGCAGAGCATTTTATCTCTGCAGGAGGAAGAGGTAAAAAGGAGAAACACATTGTTCAGAGCCAAGTGAGGGGGAAATATTTTTTAAGCCATGCAATGTAAATCCCAATAACATGGCATCCATTTCAACTAGCCTGAAATTATGGCCAACATTTAAGGAGAAAAGCCAGAGAACTTGGAACAGAGCAGGTTTCCACCTTCAAAAGCAACCCATATATCACCCAGTGGTTGCAGGGAGTCTGGAATTCCAGCACAAGCTGTGTCTTTCCCTCCTTTTAACTCTAGGCTTTCACATTCTTCTCCAAGAGGTCATAGCCTTCCAAGTGAGAGATGAACTCAGTCACTCCATTTCCTCTGCTTACATTTGCTCCTCTACACACTGGGGTTTTAAATGTTCATGAGATCCTCTCCCAGGTCAACGTGAATTGAACACCTACAGCAGAAATGGTAGGGGCTGGAAAAATGCCAAGGCAGATGCAAAAGACACTCTGTCCCAAGAAACCTTCAATAGAGCACTTTGAACTAATTAATAAAAAGAGTTACAGGTAAATAAAAAATACTGATTGATAAATAAGGCTAAATCGAATGTATCCCTGTCCTGGAAACCACAGAACAAGAAATCTCATAAGACATCTCTTTGGGGTTATTTGTGAGTGTCCTACATATGGAATCAAGGCTCAACAAAAATTAACTCTTCCCTTCGGTTTGATGATTTAAGGCTCAATCAGATTTCAGCCTGATGAGAAGACTCTGAGGGTGTGGCTAACCATGGGTATCACTCCTAACTCTCTTAGATGCTCCTCCAGTATTACCCATGCAGCACACACTTGAGCTCATGGAAGTCAGGACTACCCTCTGAAATGGAATATCCCCATACAGACAATAGACCAAGCAAAAGTCAAAGTTTGAGTTAAATAGCTAAAGTTTGAAGAGTATCATTGAAACTTTCCCATTTTTCTAATCCAACATTTGGCTAAAGTTTGAAGAGTATCATTGAAACTTTCCCATTTTTCTAATCCAACATTTGCTGCATAATGTTTCAAATATAGAGATGGCAGCCTGTCACTTCTTTTAAACATTATTTTTCAACCACTTTTAGTTAAGACAATTGAGGTTAGCACGTCTGTTTGAACAGCTGCTAATTATTAGTAGAAGAACGATTCCTCTCTGCTCCTGGGGGGACCCTGCAAAACAGACTTAAGCCCCCTTTCCCCTTCAATCAGAGTTAGTCGACCTTGGCCTTGCATGCTTGTGCTCAACTCTTCCCTCTAACCTTCTTAAAAATTTCCAAAACAGATTTCATTTTGGGAGGTTTTCACAAGGAACATGGGTTTGCCTGGCCACCCTCTTGGAGTTTTAACATTTGAATGTCAGGAATTTGGGGAGAAGAAGAGTTTTAGTTGAAGAAGAACTTGGAAGCCAGCCTCCAAATGACTGTTCCAAATTACGTTAGTGAGCACCAGTCACCATTAGGGATTTTTCATAATCACTATGAAAAGAAAGAGCCACAACAGTCGAATGTCAGCCAGGAAATAAGCAGGTTACATTTGGGCAGATGGTTAATATTAAGAGGAAAGATATCCAGATTCATGATTTTCTTTTTCCTTAACAGCAATATCAACAAAACAAGGCAACCCTTCCCGGGCATTTAAGGTGAAAATGCCATGGTATTCATGTGTAGGATTTACTCATGGCTAATTTCTGTCAGCCAGCTCTTGTCTGTTGACCATCACCGCATGGCTGGATTGTTCCTATGATGAGACACATTTTCTTCCTAATGGGTTGTTCTATTCGATTGCTGGCTTCTACATTCATCAGGGTCATTAAAGTTGCTTCTTGAGTCTAGTGAAATGAAACACTGCATTTTGGTTTTCGTTTACCCCCCACCCCAAGCTAATTAATGTTTTTTAAACGTCCACTCTGATTTATAACCATGACTAGTTACACACAAACAGTGTCAGGCTGATAGTAGTCTTTTTATCCCAGTCCACAAATCTGTTGGTTGACGCAATAGTCCACATCTGCTGAAGGAATGAAGAGCATTTCCAGAATATTCTTTGCTTCCTCTCCCTGTGTGGGTCTGAGGGATAGTGTAGAAAGTGGAAGCATCACTACAGGGAGGAAGGGGGAAATTGGAAAGAGCAGAGGGGACTCATCCTCTGTGCCCACTTCCAAGCCCAACTCTGTAATGAAGGGCATCTTCCAGGACACAAGTTTATTTAGATTCACCAGATATTAGGCAATTTCCCCCCAAAGATTGCATCAAAAGAAGGTTATCACTATGAAAAGACAGAAAATCTCAGCCACGAAGCATTAAATTCAGTGAGAGCACTGAAATTCATTAGGCATCTCTACATGGAGGCCACAAAATTACACAGGAGTCCAATCATACACAATGTGACCATGTGTCATGTCACAATACCCACTTTGGGAAAATATAGATGGCACCACACCATCACCACCATCTCACATGACAAGAAAAGCGTGCTTTTTGGTGCAGCATAAACTCAAACCAACAGTTTCATCTGTGCTTAAGAGAGACATGCTAGGCTCAATGCAACTGAAATCACTTATAGAGAAACACTGGGATTAAGGCTCGGAAATCGGGAATCATATTAACTTAGCCCACTCTTTTATTAATAATTTTCAGTTTGAGAACGTGTACTACATGCAAGAGACTATGCTAGACGTTGTAGGGGATAAAAAGAAATATGTAAGACAATGCTTGGCCTTGATAAGCCTGAAATTGGGTTTCATGACATATGCGTGCGCATGAAAAGGCAGTTAAGGAAATGTAACCTAAGAGCCAAGTGACTGTGGATATCCCTCTAGGCATGGGTGAAGGGGAAGACCTCAGGCAGCAAGGCCACCAAGCAGAGTACCACACAGACACTCCCCTCCTCCCTTCAACCATGATGGGAGCCAAGGTTGGAACTCAAGAGGGAGACCAGGTGAGAACCAGCTGGGGCCCAGGTAAGCAACCAGCAAGGCCTCTGGATTTTACCTTCATCATGCTCTGTGCAGCTGTTCCTTCCTTCCTGTAGCTCTCACCGCCCACACATTGCAGGTTTGAACTGTAATAGCAGCTACTTGCTAGCATTTGCTTAGCACTACTAAGAGGAGAGTCAGATATCCTGCAGGCACTTAGGGCAGGTGTCAGCAGAGAAGGCCAACAGGATAATGTGAATATGCTTAACTAAGACAACTGTAATCAATAGGGACATTTAGGTATTTTACTTTAGCGGTAATATCTTTGGGGGCATGCACATAGTTGAGGCAACAGTGACCCTAAATGAACTACCCTCATTAACATAATAAAAATCACATCCAACAGCACAAAGACAATTTGCAAATGCCTTGGCAACTCCAGGGAGTTACCCCATGAGGTTGAGAAAGGGGAGCGTTCCCAGTCCTAGGAACTCTCCATGAATACCACGAATTTTCTGCCCCAGTTTACCATATTATTAGGGATTAGCACAAAAGGACAGATCCTAACCCTGTTCCTTTCTGGATCAGTCTACTCTTTTGCTTCCCTCTAAAGAAGTGTACTTTGCTTTTGATAAATCTATCTGCTTCTGCCTATACTTCCTGTCTGAATTCTTCTCTCGTTTGTGATCCTGCACCTGAATTCCTTCCTTCGTGGAGGTCAAGAACCCTCCCAGTTGTCGTGGGTGGTGGTCCGTGCCAGTATCACTAGTATGTGCCAGGAACTATTCTAAGCACTTCATATATTTCAACTTATTTAACCTTCATAACAACTTTCTAAGGTAGATACTATTATTATCCACGTTACAGATGAGAAAACAGAGGCACAAAGAGGTAAACAGTCATGCCCAAAGTCCAAGAAATCGAAGACCATCATTCCATCAGCTCTATTACTTTCCATCACATTGCCTCCATGTCATTTAAAATCTCAGATCTCACCTCAAAAGCACAACTTCCCTGGCTTTTTCATCCCACTTAAGAATGCTTAAAACCTCCACGTTTTAAAAAAATAAAACTCTCACTCTTTAGACCGGGCATTTAAGAGCCTCACCTCTACAATCTGCCCTCACTGATCCTCCCAGTATGGTTCTTCTCACATCTTCTCCAACGGAAGCTGTCCACTCTAACCAACTGGTCTGTTCACCACCCCAGGGATACCCTGCACATTTACATCCTCAGGACCCACAATCACAGGGACGGCTTCCAGCACCGTTCAGGTTACACACTGTACAGTGAACAAAACTGAGCACCTTCTCCACCAGCAGTTGGACCAGGGCAGATCTGAAGGCCTGGATTCCAAAAAGGCAATTTAATTTCAAGATTAAATTGTAGTTAGACTACACTCATCTTAATTCAAATACCATTCATCATCAACTAAAATCATCGAATACTGTTTTATTCTGAAATAAGAATTTCTGCCATTCCAGGTTTCTCTTATAACTCTATATTGTACTTTTGCAAAACTGTTTTAACCTAATTCCAGACTTTACGTACATTCCTTTACACTTCTACCTTACTGGCTTCTGTCCATTTTTGCCAATCTAGAAAGATCTTTTAAATGCTAATTCTTTCCATTTACTTATTAACATTGCCTTATCCACAAATCTAATAAGGATATTATTTACATACCCATCCATGTTGTTGATTTTAAAATCTGGAAAGACTTTTTAAATACTAATTCTTTCCACTTACCTATTAACATTGCCTTATCCACAAATCTAATAAGGATATTATTTACATACCCATCCATGTTGTTGATTTTAAAATAATGTCTTAAGAGGATTTGGCCAAAAGTAGCAAAGAAGACTGTTTTTTCCGAAATGGCAAAACGATCTATGAAATCAACATTTGTTTAGTCAACTATGAATCCATCTAAATTGTCTATAATCCAGTCTACATTTGTTTATTTTGTTTCCGTAATAATCACAGGGCATTTTACCAAAAGCTTCGCTGAATTTTTTATTTGCTTAATACAGACATATTCCTGATAATAATTTGAATATCTTTAAAACCTAAGTCTCTTTATTTGGAGATAATTGATTCTTAGTTTATTTACACTTGCTCCTGGTGATTACCTCCTTTGCAAAGTGCCTACAAATCACTTGTTTAGTAATCTAACCCAAAATTTCACCAGTAATTAACACCAAGTCTGTGCTTACTATAACACCCCTTATAAAATTAGAATGTGCCTACTACCTCCATCCTTTGGTGCCTTTCCTCTTCTCAATGGTTTTTCAAGTCTGCAGCAGTGATCCTATATTATTTTCCTATTGGTGCTATGACACACTACCACAGACCTACTGGCTTATAACAACATAGATTTGTCATATTGCAGCTCTAAGGGTCAGGAGTCCAAAATCAGTTTCACTGGGCTAAAATCAAGTTATCAGCAGGGCTGCATTCATTCTGGGGGCTCTGAGGGGAGGACCCATTCCCTTGCCTTTTCCAGCTTCCAGAGGCACCCATACTCCTTGGCTGAGGGCCCCGAACCAACAATGGTGTCACTCCAACCTTTGTTTCCATCATCACATCATCTTTTCCTTCTCTGACTCTCCTGTCTCCTTCTTATAAGAACCCTGTGAACATTGGGTACACCCAGATAACTGGATAATTTCTCCGTCTCAAGATCCTTAATTGAATAATGTCTGCAAAGTCCCTTCTGCCACGTAAGGTACCATATTCATAAGTTTCAGGGCTAGGATGTGGACGTCTTTGAAGGAAGCCATTATTCTGCCTGCCAGAGATCCCAAGACCATCACAGAAGCAAGTTGCTTCAATATCTTCAGATATAATTCATTTAGCTTAATTACCGAAATGCATTTTAATGGGCTAATGGGCTAATACTCTTACTATGATATTTATTCTCTTGAAATACAGTTCTCTCTGACATATTATCCTTTCCATGTTGAAAAACTCTTTCCTTAAGAGGGAAGAGGCTAACAAAAAATAGTTGCTTTCTCTGTCATCTAACTTGATACCACCTACCCCAAACAATGCTCTCTCCCTTCTTTGTTTATCTTTTTGCTTTAAGCTATATTATACAGTTTAAAAGAGTTAGACAGAGGATACTGAACATTCCCAACACAAAGAAATGGTAAATGTTTGAGATGACAGGTACGCAAATTACCCTGACCTGATCACTATCCATTAGACGTACCAAAACATCACTATGTACCCCATGAATATGTACAATTATTATTTGTCAATTAAAAAACACAAAATACATAATAACAGTAAGGGGGAAAATAGACTTTTTGGTCTTGACATTTTCTCAAGTCTCAACTTATTCACAGATAGCCTTCAGGATGTTTCATTTGCACAGATTTGCGCACGTCCATGTTCTTATATTCAACCTTAACCATGTGCCCTTCCTCCCAGATTCTGCTTTTGTTCATTCTGAATATGGGCTTGGCTAGTTCTCTGAGCACGCTCAGTTTCCTTAACGTCTTCTCAGTGTCCTTCTCATTAGAATAACCCAAGATTACAGAGTAAGCCTTACTTTTTTAAAGCTATGTATTCTTGTTATGTAATATTCCCTTTTAGAAATGGACCATGAATTCACTTCACTTTTCTCTGATTAAAAAAAATCAATGGCTGTGTCTGGACATGCCCTTTTGTTCCCTTTCTCTGCTGTTTTGAATTCCAAGGTGACTCAGTCACTTCCTCCCATGTTTCCCATACCTTCTCTTTCACCAACTGGCTTTTCCTTTTTGGTCAGAATTAAGTGGAGGCTCGATTCTTTTTGTCCTCTAATCAGCTGTTCCACTTTTAGCAGCAGGAGCCTCCCAGCAGATGTCTGGAGAGTTAAAGTGCTGACATCACCACATCACTATTACAGGGCCAAGCAGTCTTTACCCCTACCCACTTCTTTGTGTTCTTTCATCTCTGCCCACATGCTTCCATGCACAGTTCTGGAATTTTCCACTGGTACTTTGTTAACATCCAGGGCTCTGACTTGAGTGGGAGGGCTGGGGCAGACAAAGGTTAAGCACTGGCTAGCCATGGGTCTAGAGACACATCAGTGAGTGGAGTCCAAACCAGTCTGCAGGTCCTGGAAGTTTATGAGTAGAGGGTAAACTCTCTAATTTAGTTTAGGCGGGCTGCGTGGTTTCAGGAACCAAAACTCCACTTCACGTATAGTTGTAGAGCATTTAACTGAGGCTTTGGCAACCCTTACATGCACTCCATTACCACAGTGACTGGTTCAGAAGTGAGCACGTGACCTAAGTTGGACCACTCAGAGTAGACCTCAGGACTCCTGCTGGGGAGGCTGGGAAGAAGTTTCTCGTGCCTCTAGAAGTGAAAAAGGAAGCCAGTAGGTCAAGGAGCTGCTGTAGCCATCTTGGGACCACAAGAAGATTTCATTTTAGATAAGCTGGCACCATGCAAAGAGAAACAAAGAAATGAAAGAGAAATGAACGACATCATTGAGCTATAAAACCAAGCCTTCCCGGGGCCAGCCTTACCTAGGATTTTCAGTTCCTTTGATGTGAAACTCATATAGAGTTGTGGTCTCTATCCAAAATGTGTCCTTCCATTCCATAATGAGATCTGATTTTCTGTTCCACCAACTTTCAACAATAAACATAGACTGGGTTAAAACATTAAGTATACTTTGTTTATTTGTGTCAATTGCCATTACTTTTGTCTATTAAACTTGGATGAAAATGAAGCAGTTTTTTGTTTGTTTTGTTTTTAACAAAAAGAGACTTGGGCAAATTTATCATTAGGAAAATGTCAGTAGAGAGAGAGAAAATAAAGTTGCAAACTATATAGGATTATTAAAGGAACAGGTGTCAGAAAGCAGCCTTGGTTAGGGGGAGTGATAGAATTTGGGCTGAGATGAAAAGGTTTGAAAAAGCAGGGAGTTCAGTGAAGGGAAAAGCTATCTGCAGTCCTGTTTATTACAGCACTATTCACAATAGCCAAGATTTGGAATCAACCTAAGTGTCCATCAGTGGGTGAATAGATAAAGAAATTGTGGTACATACACAGAATGGAATATTATATAGCCATAAAAAGAATGAAATCCTGCCCTTTGCAACAACATGGAAGAAACTGGAGAACATTATGTTAAGTGAAATAAGCCAAGCACAGAAAGACAAGTCTCACATGTTCTCATTCATACGTGGGAGCTAAATGTTAACAGGATTGATCCCATGGAGACAGAGAATAGAATAACGGTTACCAGAAGATGGGAAGGGTAGCAGGAAGTGGGGGATAAAGTGGGGATGGTTAATGGGTGCAAAGATACAGTTAGATAGAATGAATAATATTTGATAACACAACAATGTGACTAGAATCAACAATAAGTTAGGGCAGCAAACCCCAACATTTTTGGCCCCAGGAATGGGTTTCATGGAAGACCATTTTTCCATGGACCAAGGGGTTCAGGGGATTGTTTTGGGATGATTGAACACATTACATTTATTGTGCAGTCAAACCTCTCTGCTAATGATAATCCGTATCTGCAGCTGCTCCCCAGTGCTAGCATCACTGCCTCAGCTCCACCTCAGATCATCAGGCATTAGATTCTCATAAGGAGAGCAACCTAGATCCCTCATGTGCACAGTTTACAGTAGGGTTCGTGCTCCTGTGAGAATCTGATGCCGCTGCTGATCTGACAGGAGACGGAGCTTATGCGCTGAGGTGAGCGATGGGGAGCGGCTGTAAATACAGATACAGCTTCGCTCACTTGCCTGCCACTCACCTCCTGCTGTGCGGCCCAGTTCCTAACAGGCCAGGGTACCAGTCTGCAGCCCAAGGGTTGGGGACTGCAGAGTTAGGGTATACTTTAAAATAACTCAAAGAGTGGAACTGGAATGCTCCTAACACAAAAAAATGATAAATGCTCGAGGCGATGGATACCTCAATTACCCTGATTTGATTCATTCACCCTGCATGCCTATATCAAACAACACATGTACCCTATAAATATATACAAATATTATGTGCCTGCAATAATTAAAAATAAAAAGGAAAAGAAAAGAAAAGGAGGTTTGAGAAGATACAGCATTGGACAGGATCAAAAGGAAGGATGAGGTAACCAAGGCCAGGGGAAGAGGACTAGGGGAGTCCTCACTGGTGTGGAAGACTGGGTGGGAGGTCCTAGTGCCAATCATGTGAGGATCGGTGGGGTAGGGCGATGAATGACTTGGAATTCGGAGTTTCTAGGAAGTCAGGTGGAGTCAGAGAGGACTGAAAAGACTAAGAGAATAAAGACTGACGGAGAGAGGAGAGGTGGTGAAGGGAGAGAAGGTGAGTGTGGCAGGAAGGGAGGAGTTGGGGGTTAGAGGGAACAGCATGTCACCAGAGTCAGCTCTGGGGTCCAGCCACGTGATGGCACCTTCATCTTCCACTCCCTGCCTTGCCTCTACGCACGCTATAGTAAGTACGATGAATTATTACTCTGTATTTCTGTATTTCTCCTATATGAGCCCCCCCACCCCCTTGTCCCCACAGCCTCGGTCTCAGTCTGAGTCACAGACTTGTCATACCCGAGTTCTGGAAGCTAGAAGTTGGAGATCATGGTTGGGTTCTGATGCAGGTCCTCTTTCAGGTTGCAGACTTGGGACTCAAGTCTTCATTCTTTCTATAACCTCAGGATGGTTTATAAGCTTCTGCACCCTGTGAGGGGGTTGGGTCCTCATTCTGAAAGCTCTCATGTGTATGTGTTAAATAAATTTTTATGCCTTTCCTCCAAGTAATCTGCCTTTTGCAAGTTGATTTTTCAGTGAAACTTCAGAGGGACAAGGGAAACCCCTTAACTCCCACACCAGCAATATATAAGAATTCCATTTTCCACATCCTTACTAACACTTATTTCCCTTTTTTTAAATTATAGACATCTTAGTGGAAATAAAGGAGTATCTTACTGTGGCTTTGATCTCCCTAATGCTAGTGATGTTGAGCATTTTTCCGTGGGCTTGTTGGTCATTTGTGCTTCTTCTCTGAATAAATGTCTATTCACATCCTTTGCCCATATTTAAAATTGGGTTATTTGTCTTTTTGCTACTGAGTTGCAAGAAGTCTTTATATACTCTGGATACTAGACACTTATCAGATATATTAATATTATTTGCGAATATTTTCCCTCATTCTGTGTGTCATTTTTTTTTACTCTTGATAGTCTTTTGACATATAAAAGTTTTTCATTTTGATGAAGTCCAACTTACTTGGTTTTTTTTCTTTCAATTGCCTGTGCTTTTTGGTCCATGACATCTTTGAACTCTAGCTCTCACTTCAACTAGATAATCTCTTTCTTACTGTACTTTCTGAAGAACAACTCTGGTGGCTCCCTGGCTAGTCAAGGATTGGCTCCTCCAGGGGCAGATTCAGGGATCTGAGGACCAGGCGCAATGGAGGGAGAAGAGTTCCCATGGTAAAACGTGACCACCAGAGGCACACTACCAGCAAGGGGGATGAGTGAGGGATCCTTCCCAAAAAAGGCACTCAGAATGGCCACACTCCCCGCCCTGAAGAAAATTGTCAATTGTACCCGATCTGACACCTGGCAGCTGGCTGCCACCCAGTGGTGAAAATGGAAAAGGCTCGGGGGTACTAGTTTACAAGGCTAGTTAGGTAGGTAGCTACGAAAACATTTTGCGAGAAATTTCAGATAGGCCGCTATTTGGGAAAGGGTGTGTTTGGCTTTTGGATTTTTTGGGACTTGGTTGGATTTGAGTGAAAGACAGGCTTATCTTCATAAGTTTGTAACTGCCGTCCCTGGGGTGCTGCTTCCACATGGCAGAGAACTGTGGGGTGAAAATAAGAATTGAAACACATGTTTTATGAGCCCTGGCAAGATTGAATAAGGAACAGTCCAGATTAAGGAACAGTTGAACAGGGTTTTTGTTTTGTTTTGTCTTGTTTTAGTAGTAGACAAAGGTAAAATAATCCTGTTATTCTTGTGAAAGCCAAAAAAAAAAAGAAGAAAGAAAAGAAAGAAGAAAGAAAGAGAGAGAGAAAGAAAGAAAGAAAGAGAAAGAAAGAAAGAAAGAAAGAAAGAAAGAAAGAAAGAAAGAAAGAAAGAAAGAAAAAGAAAGATGGAAAAGAGAAAGAAAAGAAAAGAATAGGAAAAGAAAGGAAATGCTCTACATTCCAGTTAAATCTCGATTGAAGAAATTACCTCACAGATAGATTTTTTTGATTTTTCCTTTTGAAGCATTGTCTTTCCATCCCTCTTGCAACCTGTTCTTACCTCCACCTTTGCACAAGCTGTTCTCTGTGCCTGGACCATCCTTCCCTGAGATGGCAACAGGATTCTCTTCCTTACCTCGTTCAAGTCTTTGCTCAAATATCATTTTCTCAGCAAGGCCTTCCGGATCCTTTTGACTAAATCCAACTTTTACAGAACAAATCTTTTCAATACAGAAATTTGTTCTGGGAAGTTTGGATTCAGCTGTGGCGCCGCACTCGGGAATCCGGAGGGCCACACGTGCCTTTGAGGCCGCAGGTTCCCCACCCCTCCATCTGCTCCTGGCTCAGCTACATCCCTGCCCTGTGGTATTCTAAACTTCCCCTTTGCCCTTTTAATTGACTCTTTTAAACCTGTGGGGAGCCAGAATGTATCACTCCAAAATATGAAGGATGGTTGGGCTGAAGGTAACTCAGAAGCAACAAAGGCAGGAGAGCTCTCTGTCCTCCCTCTGCGTGCCTAAAAGCAGGACAGATTTACAGACACAGAACGTTCCCTTCCCCCCATGCCTCCACCAGGGAAAACAAAAGTGAAACGTTGAAGGGAACTTTGTACTCTTATCGGCCTACAGATGGTACCAGAAGAATCTACATTAACAAACTTTACAAACTAACCTTTATCTGACATTTATTTGCCTTCCCTCGATTTGCTGCCCCTACAAACTCAAAGTCCTTTTCTTTTGTCTTGTCACTTCTCTAAAAATTTATATTCTTTGTAAAAGATGCTATATAAGCTGGGATTCAAAGCCCTCTCTTTGAGAATGACTGACACATCAGGTGTCTCCCATGTACATATGAAATATACATGTTAATAAACTTATGTTTGTTTTTCTCTTATTAATGTCTTTTGTTACCAGGATCCAGTCTAAGAACTTATTATTTTTGTTCCCCTTTCTTATTATTTTTCTTCCCCTGTAGGCCCTTTTGCTTAAGCTACTTTGAGCGGCGTCTTAGTCAGCTGCTGTAACAAAAATATCATAGCCTGCGTGACTTGAACAATAGAAATTTATTCCTCACACATCTGGGGGCTGGGAAGTCTGAGATCAGGGCTCAGCAGAGTCAGGCACTGGTGAGGGTCCCCTTCCTGGCTTGTAGCTGCTGTGTCCTCACGTGGCAGAGAGAGAAAGCTCTGGACCTTTCATCTCACAAGGGCACTGCTCCATCATGGCAGCTCCATCCTCACGATTTGTACAAACCTGAATTGCCCCCTACTGTCCCTACCTCCAAATACACTGGGGATTAGGGCTTCAACATAGGGATTTTGGAGAGACACAAACATTCAGCCCATAGCGACTGGTGTCATTTACCAAAACGGATGAGTCCTGGAGAACAAAACCCGGTACTGTGGTACCAGTCCTGTGTGAGGACATAGCTTTTGGGGGAAAACACCCTTGGCAGCTCACTGCCTCACCTACCACCATTAGTGGTTCACTTCTGTTGGCAAATATGCGAGAACTAACCAGAAAAGGAGGCTGCTTTTAAATTTTTCTTTTAAAATGCAAAGAAGGAGGTTAGAGATTCCCTCCTTCCAGCTGTTGCATTCTACTTTCTTCAACATAAACCTCGAGAACAGAAACAAATCAAGGAGCTGATTGCTTTAGTCATTTACTAAAATGGCAACAATTGAAACAAATGAAAGCAAAAACTCTGACCCGTGGGCTAAATACCACGAAGAGCCAAGACCAGAATTTACAACATGATGAATTAGTGCATTGTCTCTGAAAACTAAAGTATGCATGTTCTCCCCGCCCCCCCAGTCTCTTGTTCTCTCTCTCTCTTTCTATCTTTCTCTCAAACACACACACACACACCCACACACACACATGCATGCAAGCACACACACAAATCCCTTACTCAGTCCTAATGCCCCATGTCCCACTCTGTTAATTC
>CAUYRT010005560.1:0-18096 GCA_963574885.1 Lepilemur ruficaudatus
ATACTGTTCCTATATGTCCACTTAGGTGTTGATCAGTGAAAAACCAATTTGCTGGTGAGTACATGTGGTGCTTGTTTATCCATTCTTGGGATACTTCACTTAGTAGAATAGGTTTCAGCTCTATCCAGGAAAATACAAGAGTTGCTATATCACCATTGTTTCTTATAGCTGAATGGTACTCCATGGTATACAAATACCACATTTTATTAATCCACTCATGTATTGATGAGCACTTGGTCTGTTTCCACAACTTTGCTATTGTGAATTGTGCTGCTATAAACATTTGAGTGCAAGTGTCTTTTTATAGAGTGTCTTTTGTTCTTTTGGGTAGATGCCCAGTAATGGGATTGCTGGATCAAATGGTAAATCTACTTGTATCACTTTAAGTTATCTTCATATTGCTTTCCATAGAGGTTGCACTAGTTTGCAGTCCCACCAGCAGTGTATGAGTGTTCCTGTCTTTCCGCATCCATGCCAACATTTATTGTTTTCAGACTTTTTAATAAAGGCTATTCTCACTGGAGTAAATGGTATCTTATTGTGGTTTTGATTTGCATTTCCCTGATGATTACAGATGTTGAGCATTTTTTCATATGTTTTTTGGCCATTCTATCTTCTTTTGAAAAGTTTCTGTTCATGTCCTTTGCCCACTTTTTGATAGGGTTGTTTGATTTTTTCTTGCTGATTTTCCTGAATTCTAAACAGATTCTAGTTATCAGCCCCTTATCAGATGTGTAGCATGCGAAAATTTTCTTCCAGCTTGTAGGTTATCCATTTGCTCTCGTGACAGTTTCTTTGGCTGTGCAGAACCTCTTTAGTTTGATCAGGTCCCATTATTTATTTTTGTTGTTGTTGTGATTGCCTTTGGAGTCTTCTTCATAAATTGTTTGCCTAGGCCAATGTCTAGAAGAGTATTTCTAACGTTTTCCTTTAGAATTCTAATAGTTTCATACCTTAAGTCTGTTACCCAGCATGAGTTGATTTTTGTGAGAGATGAAAGATGTGGATCCTGCTTCAGTCTTCTACATGTGGCTATCCAGTTTTCCCAGCACCATTTACTGAATAAGGATTTTATAGTTTTAATTGTAGAGATCTTTCACCTCCTTGGTTAAGGTGATTCCTAAGTATTTTATTTTTTGTAGCTATTGTAAATGGAATTGCTTTCTTGATTTCTTTTTGGGATATTTATATAGTATATAAATAAATATTATATATTATATAAATATTTATGTAATATATTCCTATATTGGCATACAGGAATGCTATTAATATTGCATGTCAATTTTATTACCATGCAACTTTACTAAATTCATTTACTAGTTTGAACAGTTTTTTGTTTGAGTCTTTAGGGTTTTCTATATATATGATCATGTCATGTGCAAACAGGGACAATCTGGCTTCCTTTTTTCCAATTCAGATTCTCTTTATTTATTTCTCTTGCCTAATTCTCTGGCTAGAATGTTCAGTACTGTGTTTAATAAAAGTGGTGGCAGTGGGTGTCCTTCTCTTGTCCCAGATCTTAGAGGAAAAGCTTTCAACTTTTCCCCATTCAGTATGATGTTCGATGGGGGTTTGTCATATATGGCCATTATTATGTTAAAGTATGTTCCTCTATAACCAATTTGTTAAGAGTTTTTATGAAGAGATGTTAAATTTTATTGAATGATTTTTCAGCATGTATTGATATTATCATGTGGTTTTTGTCCTTGATTCTGTTAATGTGATGTGCCACATTTATTGATTTGCATGTGCTAAACTTGTATCCCTGGGATGGTTTCCACTTGACCATGGTGAATGATCTTTTTAATGTGTTGTTGAATTTGGTTTGCTAGTATTTTGTGAAGGATTTTTGAATCAGTGTTCATCAGGGATATTGGCTTGTAGTTTTATATTTTTTTTGTGTGTCCTTCTCTGGTTTTGGTATCAGGGTGATGCTTATCCTAGACTACTTGCAAGGTCTTCTAACTATTTTCTTTTCTTCTGGCCTTACTTCTTCCCCTCCTTTCCCAATCACCGCTCTGCACTATGGTTCAGTACTTCTGTGGAAAGGCACATTGAATCTGGCTTCTGTTTTGCTTAATACCCTATAGTGACTCTCCCTTGTCCCACAGATAAACTTGGAATTCTTGAGATATGCACACAAAGTCCTTTATGACCTGGTCCCTTTGCCCCTTCCTCCTTCTTCTGTGTTGATTCCTGTTACTTACCTCTTCAAATTGATGGTGCAGCCATGTGGGGTATCCTGGGGCTCCAGGAACAAATACGCAATTCCATTTTAAACCTCAGTGATTTTGGTCATGCCACCTCCTCTGCCTGGTTTTCCCCATGCTATTCTTCTCCAGACTGTTTTCTTTGGGATCTAGCTCAGGGGTCTTCTCCCCAGGAAAACCTTCCTTGTGTTATCATTAGCACTTTTATCACCCTAATACTCTTCTATACCATATATAGAGTGGCTTTCCCTCTGATATTTCACATTATCTTTTAGTTCAAGAGAGAGCGTATCATAATAGTTAAGAGCTTGGGCTCTAAAGCCAGATTTCTTGTGTTCACATCTAAGCTCCGTCATTTACTAGCTATATGCCTGGTTTCTTAGCCAATCTGTGCCTTGATAATCCTATTGAGACATGGGAGTAATAATTATACTTACCCAATAGGATATTTATGAGAATTAAATGAGATAATATATGTAAATTATTTAAAACAGCAGCTGGCAAGTAGTAAGTGCATAGCTAATGATAGATATATCTTAGTTCTTATCTGTATAACTTTGTTGAATTTGTTTGGAGTCTACATCCCCCACTAGACTGAGAGTTTTTTGTGAGCTGAAATGTAGTTCTATCATCTTGTATCCCAAGTGCCTGGTACTGTGCCTGACATATAACAGGTGCTCAGGAACAGATGTAGGTGGAATGAATGAATAAATCAATGTAGACAGACAATCTGGAAGCTCAGCAAATAAAGAGACATTTCCCCCCTCAGTTATGTAATGTAGTTATCATGTCTCTGACACTTCTTCTTCCTTTTTTTTAACTAAAAATCTCCCCTTTTTCATGATTACTAGCTAAAACATGGGATGGGTGTTTGCTGCACATTTGCAAGAGGATTTGAGTCCAACATCCACACTCTGGTGGCCTGACTTGTTCTGTTTTACTTTCCTTTGCCATTGCCAAAATGAATATCCATTGATGGGATTTCTAGTATTCATCACATGCAACCACCAGATGGATCTAAATAGTTTCTCTAACAACCAATTTGCATTTGGACTCTGCTTCCAAAATGCCTTCCCATTATAGCTTCCATTTGCCTTCCATGCTCTCTACCATCTTCTACTCTTTTCCAAAGGCCGTATCTCTAATTTTGGAAATCATGGATCAACTTGGTACAACTGAGCTGCACAGAGTTAAAACAAGGACTGTATTTTATTGCCAAATCATGACTTGCTCATATATTTCAACTTCTACCATGTAACCTAACAACATTTTTCATTATAATCTTCTTTTGCAGAGAATCCCCAAGGTATTGTTGCAAGACTGACTTTTCCCCCTACTGCTTCTAAGCCTTCATCTTTAGGTTATGTTGCCTCATCGGCACAATTCTTGAGCCAAGATCTTCTTGTTAAGGTTGTAATGCTTATTTAGGGCTCATGTTGGGTTTCATGAACTTAAATGAAGAGTAAGTAATAAATTCATAGAGGAAATTGGGTTAGCATGTGATTAACATCCTGGCTGATGCAGACGGGTGTACCAATGATGGAAACATGTGCTTGTATCATGATGAAATGCAGATTAGAGACCCTGGAGCCAACCCAAGGAAATCTGCCCAAAATTGTTTTATCTCTGTCAGTTTTAATCTGATCGAAAGAGAGCGTGCTTTAATGCAGTGAGAAAAATGTGAATGCCTGATATAACCAAGTGGCACTCTGTCTTCCATTGAGATGTTGTTAAAATATTCACTTTTCATTGTGGTGTAGTAGAAAGTATTCTGAACTATAACTTAGAGGACCCGAATTCAAATCTCATCTCAGTCACTAATTTATGGTGTGAAATCTCATAGGGCCTTAGTTTCTGCATCTGTAAAATGAATGCGCGGGGTTAGACAAATAGTTTTCGATAGTTTTTTTCTTTCCTTCACAATACAGATGAAAAGTGATATCACACACTCCTGTGAGCAGCCCCAGGGTTGTGCACAATTATCCACATCCTGGTTCAAGCTCAGTCCCTTTCCTCCTGCTCAAGTATGCATATCAGAAAGTGCACAAGTGAGATTGGCATTTTAACATAACCTGGAATCCTGTTCTGATTTATTTAAAAAATTTTTAAAAAACAAATAATTTGGAATCTTGTGTACATCATTATTAATTTTTAAAAGGCAATTTGCTACACAATTCCCCAAAGGTGTGTCACAAAACTGGAGTTGATAATCTCTAGAGTAAATTATTTTAACGGTCCTTTGTGATGCTATCATTGTATTAATATATCTCTGTGACTAAATCAAGGTGCCAGTAGAAAAATCCAAGGCATTGAGTCTTTAACTATTTTTGGAATAAAATAACAAGGAATACATTTTTGTAAGTAGACCTCACTTTGGTAGGCATTCTCATTTCCCCTTGAGTAATTGCTTATGGCAATCGTGAACTCCCTGATTCTTATGTTGATGTGGTAAAGCAGAACTGTGTTTGTAAAATGAGTTAATAATATCAATATCATCACTAGAATATAAGATAGAGTGCTTTTTAAAAATTCAGCATATGCTTAAAACAGTAGTGAGTCATGCTTTGAAATGTTTCACTGTGGAAATGTCTCACTCTACGAGAAAATCCCAAATATTTATAGCATGGTGGTGGCTATTAAAATTCTGAGTAGTACAGAAAAGAGACTAACATAAAAGCTACCAAAGGACCATTGAAGTTTAGTGTAAAACTTAAATGTAAAAATGACCTATACAATTTTTTGATTTCCTACAATATGGTAGCTTAGATAACCTGAAAAGCATTACACTATCAAATACCTGCGTAATGGAAACATTGAATGCAAGACTGAGCTCATAAGAAATAAAGGGAAACTACAAGAGTCTTAAAACAAAGAATGTGCCCCAAACAAAACCCACTAAATTAGAATGGTGACCATAAAGCTATAGGGTGGGGAAAAATTCCCAGTTACAATAAGTTACAGACATAGGTTTTAAGTCCACATTGGGAAAAAAGACTAAGTCCTTATGCCTTCTCATATAACTGAGAACACCCTCATAAAAGAGTATAATAAGTAAAATTCACCTACAAACACTGAAGTTTATACATCTTGTTTTGAGTTAAGGATGGTGAAAAAAATTGCTTTAAGAATTAAGAGTCATAGAGTTGGACTAGAGATTTTAATGTATGCTGTCCTCTGGTATAAAGCTCTAAACCAAAAACAAAATTGACCCTGGGATACCTGGCAGCAGTAAATAGAAAACCTTTGGAGGTATACGCCTTCAACCTAGGCTTCACAGGATTCCCACAGAGAAACATAATGAAATCAAAATCCAGAATCACACAAACATACACGGAAATAAATTAACATACATGAGTGAGAGTCATCAGGCACCAAAAAGCAAGATTAAACACCCAAGAACTTCAGGTGATATAACGGTTGAACATATATATATATATTTACAAATATATATATTCACCCTTTATATGAAGGATGTTTAAATTAATAAAATCATAAAAGGGAATTGGAGATTTTTAAAAATCAAATAAGGAAGTATGAAAAAAGAAAACAAAAATCTTTGAAACAACCAAATGGAGATTCTATTAATACAAATGAAAGATGTAGTCATTAAAATAAATAAACTCTATAAATGAGTTAAACAGTAGTCTAGATATATAAAGTAGTGAAAAATATAACTAGTGAACCAGAATACAGAAATATCTAGAGTTCAAAAAGAGAAATAAAGAAGTAAAGAATTTTTTAAAGAGTTAAGAAGTGGATATGCAGAATAGGACAAAAAGTTCCAACTTAGGAAGTTTGGCCAATTGGCTGACTAGAGACATTGGTCACTAGATCATCTGAGAAAGAAGGAAAAGTTGTGGATGAAAGAAAACATAGCCCCGCTGTAATTTCGAGGGAAAAGTGCCAGAAGCCACCAGAGATTCCACCATGAGAAGAAGTTATGGAGCCAAACAAGAAGGAGCAAGATTTTGGTGGAGATCAACCCCTTAGGAATTTGGAGTCCTCTGGAAAGGGTAGGTGGGAGTGTTTGTTTTTCCTCCCCTCACATCTCTGACAGACTGCAGGCTCCCAAACTGTTGGAGAGATTCCCTATCCTCATGAGCCCAAAAGCTGCTGCCACAGTAAACTGGGAGCTGCCTGAGAACAGAGCACTGGGCTACCAGCCCCCTTGGGACCACTTCCCCCGCTTGACAGACCTGAGCCGAGGTGGCAGGTGCCATACTGCTTTTGTCCTCCCCAGGGAGCTTCAGCCCTTCAGTTTTCTTGTTACTGGTCCCCACACAAATATTTCCCAACATCTGTCCAGATATAGCGGCCACAGGAGCCAGTGGGTCCCAGGAGAACTATGTGATCCCAGAGCTTGGACATTCAGGGTGGACTGCCTTCAGAGGAGAGGGGAGTGCTGTAAGCCAGTGGAACCCCTCGGAATAAAGGGGACCAGAGTGCCAGTTCTTGTCCATTCAGGCTCTTCTCCTCCTCCTCCCCTCCCCACCCACACCTGCCGATGCAGCCATGGCAATTCCCACATGAGTCAGCATGGGTGCCCCAGGGGATGACTAAGCCAAGACTTTCAGGATTGGCTGCTTCCCCTCTGTTGGTGAGCCCACTACATTGAATCTTCCACAGAGAGTTGGGGGGGGGGGTTCACCTTTCCTCTTAAATGCCTGCAATGGACCAAAAGGTGCTCACACTGTGAGCTTCCTGCTCACCAGCCCTCCCCACTGCTGCTTCCTAGCTTCTTCATCAGAGCAGGGTATACCCTGAAGCAGAGGGACATCAAACCTGCTTGAGCACTCCATGGACAACTTGAGTTCATCATGCTTCTCCCTGGCACGGTCAGGGATTGAACTTGTTGGAGCAAGGAACAGGCTCCCAGGCTGGATCTCATACCCCAGGACTTGATAGTGTTGCTTGGGGACACAGAGGGGAGATTTGTGAACTAATCTTGGAAGGTGAGGGAGCCCATACAGACAGAACTGAAAGAAGAGTGCAGTGTGGGTTCAAGCCACAGTGTACTCCTGTAGGGCCCCTTCCCCCACAGGAAAGCCATGCTTTTGGTCCCTTTGGGTAGATGTCCAGTAATAGGATTGCTGGATCAAATGGTAGATCTACTTGTATCTCTTTAAGGTATCTCCATACTGCTTTCCACAGAGGCTGTACTAGTTTGCAGTCCCACCAGCAGTGTATGAGTGTTCCTATCTCTCTGCATCCATGCCAACATTTATTATTTTCAGACTTTTTGATAAAGGCCATTCTCACTGGAGATAAGTGACATCTCGTTGTGGTTTTGATTTGCATTTCCCTGATGATTAGAGACGTTGAGCATTTTTCCATATGTTCATTGGCCATTAGTCTGTCTTCTTTTGAAAAGTTCCTGTTCATGTACTTTGGCCACTTTTTGATAGGGTTGTTTGATTTTTTTTCTTGCTGATTTTCCTGAATTCTATAGAGATTCTAGTTATCAGCCCTGTTTCAGTTGTGTAACATGCTAATATTTTCTCCCATTCTGTAGGTTGTCCATTTGCTGTCATGATAGTTTCCTTGGCTGTGCAGAAGCTTTCAATTTGACCAGGTCCCATTTATTTATTTTTGTTGCTGCTGTGATTGCCTTTGGGGTCTTCCTCATAAATTCTTTGCCTAGGCCAATGTCCATAAGAGTTTTTCCAACATTTTCTTCTAGAATTCTGATAGTTTCCTGCCTTAGGGTTAAGTCTGCTGTCCACCATGAGTAGATTTCTGTGAGAAGTGAAAGGTGCAGATCCTGTTTCAGTCTTCTCCATTTGGCTATCCAATTTTCCCAGCACCATTTACTGAATAAGGATTCTTTTCCCTGGTATATGTGTTTATCTGCTTTGTCAAAGATTAGACGGCTATATGAGGATGGTTTTCTATTTTCTTTCTCTGTTCTGTTCCATTGGTCTATGTCTTTGTTCTTGTGCTTGTACCATGCTGTTTTAGTTCCTAATAGCCTTGTAGTATAGCTTGAAGTCTGATAAATGATGCCTCCCCATTTCTTCTTTTGGCTTAAGGTTACTTTTGCTATATGAGGTCAAAACATTATGTAAGAGACTTTGGGTGATTTAAAATGATAGGCTGCTGTTTGTGACCACCCTACTCTTATAATTCAGTACTATTTCCATAATAACACATCAAAAGCTCCAGTTTTCCTTTCCCAAATAAGTCAACCACATCTGCTTCTATAAAAGGGAAAGTCACCCTCTAGTACTAAGCATATATTTCAGAAAGTGGATACATGCGGTGGTGAGAGAGGAAAAATGTGGTCCAATCAATTAAATTAGCCAATTCTCTCTACATTTCAGTGGGAAGGCAAATGTTATGGCCAAATTGCCTTCATCACTAAGTCTAGCACTCACTGTTCAAACCAGGGCTTTGAACAAATCAGAGCTAGTTCCTAGACCCTTAATCTGGTTTTAAGAAATTCCACATAATGTTTACACTAAACAAAAAAGAAAAGAAAAATAAATTTTCCAAAGAGTCGGGGCATTTTAGAGTCAGACCAACTGGTAAAATAGTGAGTTCAATAAACTAATAGATCTATTGGAAACATCTACACAATGCACTTAGAAACAATTAGAATTTTCTTTTCAAATTCAGCTTCCTTTGTCAGATACTTACACAATTACATATTGATCAACACAGGAATAGAGTTTGCATAACTTTCTTGAGTTGCCTCTTTTACTAAAATGAATCTTCATAAACTTATATTTTTACTGACATTTCCAAAAGATCATATAGGTAATAATGTCTTGAATTCTGCTGGTTTAGAAGGGAACTCAAAACTGGAGTTGTCCAGATTCCTTTGCTAGTTGGGATTGCTTTGAGATTGCATTTGGGATTGTGTTTGAGAATGGTACTCAGAATCCTAGCATCTCAAGAGTGAAACAAACCATTACTAAAATCAAGGTCAGCTACCATCTCCAATTGATGTTGTAATTTGTACCACAAAGTGAAAGGCCCTCAGAGGCTGTGCAGTTACCTTAAATGGGTGAAGCTAGCTGGGAGTAATACAAGAGGGGTTGGCAACAAACTGAAGAGGGCTTAGCCCTTAGGAAATAATTTCTGTTTATTGCTAGGACATAGGAATTCAGGTCCAGCCTTGACAAATCTTCCAATTTTTTAGGAGAAGCAAGAAATCTGGATTTTATGAGGATTTATGTCACTTGTCAAAAGTAATTCAAAATTTTTTATTAAATATCCTCCATATGCCAAGCACTGCTGTAGATTCTTATACACAGAGATTACTAAAATATGGTCCCTATCCTTAAGAAGTCCAGACTATTACAAAATAAGATATGTGATAAAGTAAGTAAAGTCATTCTACTAATACTAGTATAGAGGTAGATGTATTAGAGGAAAAGTATTAATATTTAGAAGAAAATGATAAATTGAATAAATTTTCCAAGTTAGGGCAAGGGTAGAAATGGACTCCTGGAGGAGCTATACTCTGTGAATTACACCTAAAAAGATAAAACTATATTACCTTTGTAGTAGCAAAAGAATGGAGTTATAAAAAACCATAGCAACCAAAATATTAACAGTAGAGTAGAAGCAATCTGGCTTTACTCTTCCCCACAGCACACGCAGAAAACCAAAAACAAATATCCAGCACTAAGATTATCACCAGCAATACCCCAGTGAAGTGAAAGTGACAAAACTCCATGTAGATGGTGAACTGCAAAGAACCTCTAAGCAAACATGTTCAAGAAAAAAAAAAAAAAAAAAAGACAAGCCAGGCAGCAAAGACTTGAATAAATAACTAATCCTTCAATAAAAAGTCATAGACATACATCCATAAGAAACAACAGCAAACAGGGAACCATGACCTCCTCAGACAAAGGAACCAATGACTGACCCTAATGAGATGCAATGTGTGAGCTCACAAATCAAGAATTCAAATTAGCAGTTTTAAGGAAACTCAACAAACTGTAAGATAACACAGAAAAGCAATGCAGAAATTTAACCAAGACATTGAAATAATAATAACAACAACAAACAGAAATCCTGGACTGGAATATACATTTGCCATACTGAAAAATGCATTAGAGGCTCTTAACAGCAGAATATATCTAGTAGAGCAAAGAATCAGTGAGCTTGAGGACAGGATATTTGAATATCTGCAGCAAGAGGAATAATAATAATAATAATAAAGAATGAAAAGGAATGAAGACCACCTAGAAGACATAGAAAATTACCTCTAAAGAGCAAATCTAAGAATCACTGGTGTTCAAGAGGGACTTGAGAAAAAAGAGCAAGGGGGAGAAAGTTTATTCAAACAAATAATAGAAAACTTTCCAAATCTAGAGACAGATATAAATATCCAGGTACAGAAAGGTCAGAGATCACCAAACAGCTTCAACCCAAAGATAATTTTCCTAAGACATATAATAATCAAACTCTTAAAGATCAAGGACAAAGAGACGGTCCTAAAAACAGCAAGAGAAAAGAAAAAAATCATATAAAGGAACTCGGATTTATCTGGTAACAGACTTCTCAGGAGGGAGTGGGACGACATTTTCAATGTGCTGAAAGATAAATACTCATAGCATGTACAGCAAAAGATGAGAGGGATGCAGTAGCTGGAGATAAGGTAAAGGTGAAGTAGATAGTAGTCAGGTAGAGATGGATATTTACTCCAACTGAACGAGTTTGTTCTCTGTCCTAGAAGGATGAGACATGTACAATGATTGTAGCCAAGGTTTTTACTTTTTGTGTTCAAATTAGTTTTAGTAAAAGTATTACTTAACTTGATAAAGCAGGATAATGGTAGCTAGGAGCACAGATTAGAGAGCTTAAACTGGAGTTAGGAAACCAATTGAGAGATGAGGAAGATCTGAAGTCAGGTACTGGCTGTGGGGACAGAGGGAAGGAGTCAGATTCAAGTGACCAATTGCCTTTGAGGAGTAAAGGAGAGAGCAGAGTCTAGTTAAGTAGGAAAGTCAGTGGCTGTTGATGCTGCTGACAAATGAGAAAAGAAGGCAGGAAAAACTGAAGAGGGAGGAGAGTAGGAAAATTGCAGAGAAGGGACAATAATACTGTTAAAATGCCATCTTTACATTTTACACTTGGATGTTTCCTTATTGTAAAGTTGGCGATGGCAGAAAGAAGGTGAGAGACAGAGTAGGGCCAAACAACGTGACTTTATTGAGCGCTCCCGGGCGAGGTTCATGGGTCCTGAGGAATGGGGCCCGAGAAGTCGCGCCCGTTTGAAAGGGGTGAGGGCTTTTATACTATTTGAGGCGAGCCAGGGGCTTTTAGCGGGAAGAGTTGGGGATTTTCCACAGTGACCTTTGGAGGTTATTGAGGATTAGGAGGGGTTGGTGGTATTTGCGGAATCTGGGAATGGAAACTTTCTTATCTGGGTGGGCATCTGGGTGTGGTTATCCTTCAACTTAGCTGGGCCTAACAGTCACCTTTGTGGGTCTCTTCTCTTTAGGGAGGGGAGGGGGTGCCCGCCACCAGCCATACACTTATAACTTCTAATCTTGATTCCTCCTCTTTGATTTTTTTTAAGTTAGTGTCACTTCTTCTGTGAAACAACATCTCTCCATTTTGTTTTGTTTCCTCATCATGCCAACACTCTGCCCTGAGACTTCTGAGTACATATGGGCAGCGTAGTTTGAGGACATCAAGGTTATTTACAAAATGAATGTTTACCAGCCAGTGTGATGTGTCTTCTTTTCATTCAGCCCTGTAAAAGTAAGCTTGAAGACAGATCCACAGGCTTTGAATCCAATGCTAAAGAGACTGGGGTCTTCCCTGCAGGGCAGTGGGGGAACACTGGAGGTATTTGACTGACATACTGAAATTTGCACTTTTGGAAGAGTCTCCCTGGTAGCACCACGGATAATAGAGAAGACAGAACACAGGCTAGTGGCAGTTTCTGGGTAATCTCTCTTCAGCGCCCAAAGAAAACTGGAAAGTGATCATTTACAGGGTATGTTTGTTGAGCCTGTGCAAAAGTGTAGGCTTTTCATAACAACTATTCCTTACTGTCTTTTCCTCCAAGTCTTTAAATTCAGTAAGTCTGTATTATCTTAGGTCTTGAGATGTTAATGACTTTGACTAATTGTCAACACTGGCAATTACAATGACTGATACCTTATCATTTCTTACAATGAGCAATGCTAATTAAAATTGATTGTGCTAGAGCTTTAGCAGCAATTTTACCTTCCCACCGCCCCCCTCCCTTTTTGTTTAAAACATGAGCTTATTGTGCTGATTTTGTGAACTACACAAGGCAGGCTTATTATCCTGGTGTTTATTTCCCAGTTCTGCTTATGAACCACTTTAGAAACAATTATGAAGTGTCAGAAAAACAGTAAGAATAACTGAATTTGTGCCATAAGAAAGATCCCAAATTTTGATTGACTGATTCATTTATTCATTCATTCATTCATCCATCTGACAGGCCTTTATTAGACATTTATTTTGTACCAGGAACTGTGCTAGGTACAGGAGAAGAAAATGAACAAGCTATGACTTGACGAATTTGTAGTCTGGTCAGAAAGACAGCCTCGTAACAAGATAATTGCATATAGTATGTAAGTGCTATAGTTGGCAGGTATTAGCTCTGCCTGCCAGAGCAGTTAGATCTCACAGGGAAGGTGAATTTTGGATGGGGGCTTCAAAATGTGAGCAGAAACTTCTTACTTTTATTATTGCTACTTGCCTACACCTGGTGAATTTGCAAGAATTATAAAGTGTCTCAAAAGAAAAATGCATGTAGCTGATAAATTAGCGAAAGAATTAAGGAATCAGGACCAAGAATTGTGTTTTGAAAAGTCCAGGCTGAAAAAAAGGGAAAGGCATGTCAGACAAGTGGCATGAAGTATGTAAGCGCCCAAAGAAGTTAAAAGGAATCAGTCACCTGTTCCAGGAAGTATGTGAAGATCATGCTCAAGTGTGGAGTTCTTACAGGACAATGGCAAGCAATAACCCTGGCTGTGCAGTTCAATTAAATAAACACTAATTGAACATTGTCTGGGGACTCTGCCCAGAGTGCCCTTTATGGCTGAGGTAGTCACATTCCCCCAGGTGCTAGGAGTGTTGCCCAGCAGACAGCTCCCAGCTGAGTCCCTCTCTAGGTATTGCTATTGACATAAGGGAGCTATTTTGCCCAGAGTCAAGGCTCTGTCTGAAGAGGCAGCTTGTATTCAATGACTGGCCCCAGTGCCTTCCTAGATCTGGGACAATTGTGAAGGGTTATCCCAAGACTTCAGGATCCACTGAGGCTCCTCTTCCAACTGCATCGCAGTTCAGCTGCTCCCTCTGCCCTGTCCTGCCTCCCACCACATCTCCCACAGATAAATGTTTCTGAGAGTAGTCCTTGACAAACCTCTTACCTATAGATTTCAGTTTCAGGCCTGTTTCCTGGGACACTGGGTCTAAAACAAGCATTCATTATGGGCTAGATCTTGGGGATTCAACAATGCAACAGAAAAAGCCTCTGACCTTGAGAAATTTACAATTTATTGGGAAGTAAGAGCTTTTAAAAAGCAACCCAGAGATTTGGGAAACTGCTAAGCCTATGAAATACATGAACAGAAGGAGGAAGACGAGGAGAAAAAGAAAAAGAAAGACTTCTGACTACAAAGTCTAAAATCATGCTCATCAAGCAAATAATTCTCAGGTGTTAGGGTTCTCTATGAATTCATAATGTTTTTAAAGAATGTGGACTTATTAGGGACTGTAGGAAAAAAATCTCCTGCCTAACTGCTCCTCCAGGCTCCATTTGCCTATTGAGAGGGGAATGGATTCATGAACCTCCCAAGAAAACGCATCCCAACAGACAGGTTTCCTGACCAGAAAGTTCTTCCTTATGTTTTGCTGAAACCTTTACTATCGGTCTGTACTCTACAGTCATATAGACTGAATTATCTCCTTTTTTATGCAAGAACCTTTTATTTATTTGAAATCAAAAGGAATTTACACGTTAAAATTATTTTTTAAAAAGCTAGGAGATAATGGAAATTTGAGTATTAACTGGATGTTTGTTGGTATTAAGGAATTTATTTCAGGCATGATAGTTTATGTCTAAGCTTAAAAAGAATCTTTATATTTTAGACACACATACTGAAATATTTAAGGATGGAATATGATGTGTAGGATTTACTGCAAAATAATGTGGAGAGGGAAGTGGGTGGAGATATAGATGAAACAAGACTGACCATGAGTTGTTCATTGTTGAAGATGGATAAGGGGATTCATTACACTTTTCTGATACTTACAGAAATGTTTGGAATAGTCTAAGGTATAAACATTTTAATAGATGTTTATCTTATTAAAATGATACATTCATTTTTATTGAAAAATATCCTTAGTACAGAAAATCTTATAATGGAAACCATCCCTGTCCCACTTTCCAGAGGTAACTAGTTTTAATCTTTTTTTAATAGGTTATAACCTTTCTGCAGGTTATCTCTGTGTCTCTAAATTAACTGCTTATCAATTTGTCAATTGTCTCTCTATATTATCTGTTGATCCCTGCAGTGACCAGTGAGGGTTTTTTTTTTTCCATTTCATAAACGCACTCTTCCCAGTAGACACTTTCTCTTCCTCCCTGGGTCACCTTATCTTCTCGCAGTACACTTCACATCCATGTCCTGTCCCATCACCTGGGCCAGTCTCTTGACTCCCGATTTTGTAAGACAATGCCATTACTCAGCTTGCCCTCCACACCACATTTCTATGCTACATCCAACATGGATAGCATCTGTTTTGTATACTGCAACCATGACCAAGTCTTCCATGAATTATTAGTAATTTTATTCCAAAATTTAAAAATTAATCATGGCATTTGAATTGTTCCCACTATGTAATGGTGTTCACAGCAGAGCCAAGTATTGTGCCCACATTAGGTCTCCACCTCCTAGGTACCACATCACAATCCTTGTATCACTCAGAGAAGAAAGATGTCAGCATCAAGTTTAAAGGGAATCTCCTTTTTCACACACAACCAATTGCCTCTTTTACAGCACTAGCATTTCCCAAGTTCTAAATGATACTATTTAATCTTTCAAACCCCATTAATACCTTTACTTCCACCTTCACCTGTTCTTACGTTGGGACCTTCTTCCTCAGGGCTGGGCTCCTGAGCCAATCTGGACTTTTAAACGTTCCAGCTCTTGTCCTAGGACATTCTTGGGTAGGATATTCTACTGTATTGGTCTCATGTCATTCTCCTTCTTGATTTCCTACCTCATTTTGCAAGACAGCTTCCTAAGAAAGGTAGGTGAACTTTCTGAATCCCTTCCTGTTCTGAATCTATCCTCACTTTTAATTAGCTGGAAGGGCATTTTAAGTTGAGAGTCATTTTCCCTCAGAATGTCTTGCCTCATTCTTCATCTTATTTCGTTAAACTTTTTTTCTTATTCTGCAATAGATTTTCTTTTATTGTTTTATTGGCAATTGCATTTTTAATTTCTAAGAGTTCTTATTTTTACCCCTTTTTTTTAAAAAAGTGCATCTTTTGTTTAATGGTTGCAATATCTTCTTGACTGTTTTAAAGAAAACTAATTATATTTTTTAAAAATTCCCATTTGGTTCCTGAATATTTCTGTTCCTTCCATGTTTACACCTTTGTGGCACTATATTATGGTCTTGTGCTTTATTGTTGCCAGTGTTCCTCAGATGGGCAGTCATCCTTGGCTGCCTGCCCCTGCTTCAGGGTGAGATATTAGGAAGCCTATTAAAGGCTCTGAGGAGGTAGGTGGGGCTTATAGGCCGGCAGGTGTTTATGAGACAGTCAAGCAGGGGCCTGGTTGGGGAAGATGCTGTCTTTTTAGTGCATTGAGGTGTAGGGCTCACTGTTTTACTAACTAGCTTCTAATCAATCTCCCTGTCTTTCTCCTCACAACTCACTCCACATCTTCTAGCACACTTACTTTTCCAAGTATGGAAACTCTTGGAAATTCAGCTGTGTAGGTGGGCTTTCTTCGTTCCTCAATGACTCATACTCCATCCACTGTTTTTCAGAGACCTTTTAAAATTTATCTACTGATGGTTCCCTTTTCATGTTTGACATAGTTTGGGTTTATATCCTTTTCATTTCTTCACCATATGTAGAACCAAGTGGGAAAAGTACCAAAGTATGTACCAAATGGGAGAAATACCTACCTGGTACCAAGTGAGCAGGAGAAGTACCAAATGATAATGGTACCGAACGGGAATAAGAGATCAATGCATGTTTTCTTCCTGCCATCTTGGACAAGGTGACTCTCCTTTGTATATTTATAATTTATTTATTTACATAAAACCCATGGTTACTGCATCCACTTTCTCTGATATGCTTGTCAGCCACTGAAGAAATACACAGACACATGAGTTGAAGTGTGTCCCCCACCCCCAATAAAAAGGTATGTTGGGGTCCTAACCCCAGTATCTTAGAATATGACCTTATTTGGAAGGAGGATTGTTGCAGATGTAATTGCTTAAGGGAAGATTATACTGTAGTAAGGTAGCCCCCTAATTCAATATAACGGGTGTCCTTATGAGAAAGTAGCCATCTGATGACAAAGAGGCACAAAAGGGAAAATTCCATGTGATGATGAATGTAGAGACTGGAGTGATGTAGCTGCAAGCCAGGGAATGCTAAGCATTGCCTGAAAACCACAAGAATCTAAGAAGAAGTAGAGGAGGATTCTCTCCCATACTCTCCCTTCAGAGGGAGTATGATCCTGCTGACATCTTGATTTTAGACTTCTAGCCTCCAAAATGAGAGATAATAAATTTCCATTGTTTTAAGCCATCCAGTTTGTGGTACTTTGCAATGGCAGCCCTAGAAAACTAAACTAAAATTTCCTTTTGAAGAAGTGGTGTTTTGGGAAAAGATAGATTTTTTCAAAATGCTTGGATTTTTTTTTTTTTGCCACATATCATATATAGATTTAGTTTTACCTTGCAAAAAATATTCAAGTCATTTTGATTTGACATGATGTCACACAAAAATGCTGCATTCCTATAGAAATCTTCTTTTGATAATTCACATTGCTGATTCTGTTCTTCATAGAATTTAACTATCTGTTCTCACAGAGATAAAATTTTGGTTAACACTTGTCCCTGAAATAGTCAACACACTTTAGAATGATATGGGAAGTCCACACTGAATCTTTCATCATTTAACTTTAACATGATACAAAACTGACCATGCCATGTTGCATTTGCATGAATATAGTCAACAATAGTTATAATTTGTTGCAAAGTGTCTCTTAAAATAGTAGCTTTAGCAGAGAGATTTTGCTGATGCAAGATACAATGAAAAGAAATGAGAGCATCTGGATCTGTTAATATATTTGTGTTACCTTTGCAATTAACCCTTCATGTTTTCCTGTCATGGAAGGTGCACCATCTGTACACAAACTCACTAAATTTACCAAATTCAGTCTAACTTCATGACATTTATCTTGAAAGTTGTCGAAAATATCTCTTCCCTATAGTCTGTTCACAAGAGTGCCCAAAGTGAGTAACTCTTTGTAGCAAAGAAAATCTTCTATTATGACCCAAATGAGTTTAAAACCTGTGCCAAGTCAATAGCATCAGTTGATTCATCCAAAGTGATCGAATAATATATATTTTCTCTTGAAGTATTGCATGAAGTTGTTCTATTAAGTTGAAGGCTAATTTATGTTGCCAGTCAGTTATGGCTGTCCTTGGAAGAGGCAGTCTTTTGTACTTTGAAACATTATCAGGGTCTAAGCATCCTACAACTTTGACAATGCAATATTTCACAATTTCTACATCATTGAATGGCTTCCCTTTTTTTCCCAAGTATATAAGCTACTTTATAAGTTGCTTCAGTGGCATTATTTCCAGGTTTTATTGCTGCTTGAAAGAATTGTCTTTGCTTTGTTTTTCATCTTTTAATTTC
>CAUYRT010005562.1:0-18041 GCA_963574885.1 Lepilemur ruficaudatus
AAGAAACTCTTGATTTCCCTCTGAATTTCCTCTTTGACCCAAGAGTTTTTCAATAGTCAATTGTTTAATTTCCATGACTTTATGAAGCCGTGAGAGTTTCTATACGAATTGAACTCTAATTTTATACCTCTATGGTCAGAGAAGACACACGGCATAATTTCTATTTTTTTGAATTTGTTGAGATCTGATTTGCGGGCTAGTATGTGGTCAATTTTGGAAAAGGTTCCATGGGCTGCAGAGTAGAATGTAAATTCAGCTTTACTTGGGTGGAAAGTTCTGTAGAGATCTGTCAGATCTTTTTGTTCAAGAGCTCTGTTTAAGTCCATTACTTCTTTGCTCATTTTCTGTTTGGAGGATCTTTCCAGTTCATTCAGTGGAGTGTTGAAGTCACCTGCTACTATGGCAGTATTGTTTAACATGTTATTAAGGTCATAGAAGTTTTGCTTTATGTAATTAGGTGCTTCTGCATTGGGTGCATAAATATCAAGAATAGTTCATTCTTCTTGTTGGATCTTCCCTTTCATTATTATAAAGTGGCCTTCTTTATCCTTTTTTAACTTTTGTTATTTTACAGCTTATGTTATCTGCAAATAGTATAGCTACTCTGCTCTCTTTTGACTTCCGTTTGCATGGATGATAGTTTTCCATCCCTTGACCTTCAGCCGAAAGGCATCCTTGTGGGTTAGATGTGTTTCCTGTATACAGCAGACACTGGGCTTGTGGATTTTTATCCACTCTGCCAGTCTATTTCTCTTCAGAGGATGGTTTAAGCCATTAACGTTTATTGAAAGGATTGAGATTTGAGGGAGATTTCCATTCGTATTGTTGGGTAAAGTCCAGTTGCTTTGTTTTACTCCTTGTGCCATCGTGTAGTTCAAGTTCTAGTCTTTAACTCTTTGAAGGTTTTACTTTGAAGAGTGCCTATTGTCCTGACCCGCGGGTACGTTATTCGTAGAACCTGGAGGAGGGAGTGGGAGTTGGATGGGACAAGAGACGCCAGAGATGGAGACAAGACAGTATTCTGATCAAGTCTCGTTTATTGAGCGTAAGGTCACAGCTTTTATAGACAAGAGAAAGGGGAACGCCCAGTCATAATGCAAATTAGGTTAAAAAAGGCTGACCAATCAGGAAGCATCTGAGGAGTTACAGCTTGCAGTTCTCAATTAGGTTCGGATATGTAAATGAGTCATCCAAAAGCATCCAATCAGAGGGATAGCAAATGCAAAGCCACGTCATTGGCTCTAAAGCGAAACTTATCATTCCTGGGAAACAGAAACTTAACTTCAGCTATGAGGGGGAAGGTAAGGCTCAGGCATAGGAAATCAAAGCTATGGCCGGGCCTCTTGGCTCCGGACAGCCTATTGCTCTGTTCGGTGTGAAAGGCAGGTCTAAGTACTTCCTGTAGGGCTGGGATTTGTGAGTTGTGAGGGTAGACCCACAGTTGAGGAATGTGGAGAGCATTGTGATGGGGAGGGGCATGCTTGAAATGTAGTTGGGGATGGGAATTAGGGGACTTAATGGGGGAAGGAAATCTTCTAAAACTGATTTATGTGAATAGCTGTACAACTTGGTAAATTTACTAAAAGTCCTTTAATTGTTCACTTAAAATGGAATAATGGCATGGAATGTAAATTATACTTCAATAAATTTTTCAAAGAAAACGACTGTGGAGCACTGGAACTCTTATATATTGTTTGTCAGATGTTGAATTACTCTATTTTAAGAAATGACAGTGTGCTAGCACCGCTTATATTATCCTGGATTAAGCTTGAGCCCATTATTCGAAGTGAGGTGACACAAGAACAGAAGAATGGGCACCACATGTACTCACCATCAAACTGGTATTGACTGATTAATACTATGGTGCTCAAATGGTGGTGATGTTCACTAGGGATTCAGGGGGTGGAGGGTAGACCCACATCTGAGGGATGAGGTGAGCACTGTGGAGGGGAGGGGCATGCTTGAAATGTAGTTGGGGAAGGGACTTAGGGGTCTAAATAGGGGGAAGGAAATCCCCTAAAATTGAGTTATGTGAATAGCTGTACAACTTGGTAAATTTACTAATAATCATTGAATTGTACACTTAAAATCGAGTGAAGGCATGATATGTAAATAAATAAATAAAGAAGTCAAAATAGGACAGTCAGTTTGGAAAACAATTTGGCAGTTTCTTATAAAGTTAAATGTGAAGTTAACATATGATCCACCAATCTCTATTCTAGATATTTACTCAAGAAAAATGAAAACATATGTCTACACAAAGACATGTATTTAAATGCTTGTTTTAGCTTTATTTGTAATAGCCACAGACTAGAAGCAACACAAACATCTGTCAAGTGGTGATTATGTACACAATGTGAGTTACAGCCAGCAGTGTGATCAGTGATGAAAATGAAGGAACTACTGATATGAGCGCCAACAAGAATACATTTCAGAAACATCGTGCTAATGGAGAGAAGACAGACTCCCAAAGCTACATATTCTATGGATCATACTGTATTATTACGCTTATGTGTGCCTTCTGAAAGAGGCACAATTGTAGGGACAAAAGTCAAATCAGCTGTTCCAGGGGCCAGGACAGGGAAAGGGGACTGACGGCACAAGAGCACGAGGAAGGTGGCAGGTGCAATGAATATTCTATAAATTGGTATATTCTATAAATTGGTCATGAGGGTGGTTATACGACTAAAACTGTATTTAGAAGCAGTTTTAAATGCGCTTTACTTTTTAGACACTTTTAAATTTACAGAAAAGTTGTAAAGATAGTAGAGTTCCCATATGCCCCATATCCTCTCTCCTGTCATTAACACTTCCATTAGTATGTACACTTGTTACAATTAATGAACCAATATTGATACATTATTATTAAATAAAGTCTACATTTTTTTCAGATTTAGTTTTCATCTAATGTCTTCTTTTCTGTTCCAGAATCCCATATAGGCTACCACATTACATTTAGTTGTCATATTGTCTCAGGTATCTCTTGATTTTGGTACTTTTCAGAGATTTTAAAACAGGTTACAATTTTGGTTTTCAGTTTTAAACTTTTTGGAAATGATTTTTTTTAATACCTAGCATGTGTTTTCAGAAAAATGTATAATAATGAATTACAATTAAAACATGATGTTATAAAATCATGGCATCATAACAATTAAAAATATCTGTTCCATTTTGAATGAGTTGGTTTTGTATATTTATTTTTTTAATTATTGACAAAATGCTACTCACAAAGACTTATTATTTTTTATTTTTATTTTTCCAAAAGCTCTTCTAGAAACTTATTTTTAAAGGTCAGCACATGTACAACTAATACTGAATTTTAGAAGTTTTAAAAGTACTTTGGCATGAGATACCTGTGGAAGAGCTCCCATGCGTGCCACATAAATATTTTTATTGTCTCTCTCCATGTCATTAAAATTATTGTAAAGATTCTTCTATGTCATAAAGGTCATTTTTGTGGTAGGAATTACTTTGTTGACATCATAACATACTTGGTGTATTCTGGACTCAGTACCTTTGGTGTGATACTTTGCTTCTAGAACATGTAATGAATGAACTTCATGAGTGATATTATTTCCATAAACTTATTCTTTGATTCTTATTTGTTTCTAGTAAAATCAACCACTAATATTGGCTTAAATCCACAGTTTTTCCATAAAAGATTGCTTTTATTTAAAAAAATAATTACTATTGAGTATATATATCTTTTTTCCAGTCATCTTTCTTTATGACTTACCAAAAGTAGTTTTTAATATATTGCAATATTTTAAAAATCTGATACAAGTACAAACATCAGCACTGTCATCCAACTGCACAACAAAATTCTGACAACCCATTTGTTCTAATTCTTGTTAATTCATATCTTCAGTCTTTTACATTTATTTGCTGACAAAGGTAAGATTTTGCTTGTTACAATATTACTGTCACTTATTAACTGTCTTTTTATTGCAGTAGCAAAAACAAACATTAACCCAGGAAGACGTAGCATTTTTGTCTTTCATTATGAAATAAGAAACCCTTAAGAAGACTTCTAAGCAATTGTCAGAGTTCAATAAAGTTTTCAAACTACTGGATTGAAATACTTTTGAATTACACTTTGTTGAAATTCAAATAGAATAAATTTATCTTCATTCTGG
Organism: Lepilemur ruficaudatus; assembly: GCA_963574885.1. Lineage (NCBI taxonomy): Eukaryota > Metazoa > Chordata > Mammalia > Primates > Lepilemuridae > Lepilemur > Lepilemur ruficaudatus. The sequence goes on from CAUYRT010005562.1 coordinate 4,137, forward strand.
ATGCCTAGTTTTAAGTGTCTTATAACATGTGATGAGGCCGGTCATGGTGGCTCATGCCTGTAATCCTACCACTCTGGGAGGCCGAGGCAGGCGGATCGTTTGAGCTCAGGAGTTTAACACCAGCCTGAGCAAGAGTGAGACCCTGTCTCTACTAAAAAAAAATAGAAAGAAATTAGCTGGACAACTAAAAATATATAGAAAAAACTAGCCGAGCATGGTGGCACATGCCTGTAGTCCTAGCTACTTGGGAGGCTGAAGCAGGAGGATCGCTTGAGCCCAGGAGTTTGAGGTTGTTGTGAGCCAGGCTGACGCCACAGCACTAGAGCCCAGGCAACAGAATGAGAGTCTGTATCAAAAAAAAAAAAAAAAAAAAGAAAAGAAAAGAAAAGAAAAAAAGAAAAAAGAAAAAAGATAAACATGTGATGGATGATATCTGGGAGTCACTTAGGGTAAAACCACTGAAAGTATGTTTCGTTGTTAATGTGCTTGATGAAAATCTGTCCTGGGAATAGCAGTCTTGTCATTTTTCAGCTGTTTGGTGTTATTAGTATTTTCTTCAATATTCATTGTCTTTTCAGGGATTTTTGTAAATCACTGGTCTATTTTGTGAGAGTTAATAGAGTTGAAACCAGATTTAAAAATCCACAAACTCATCAATGGAGCATATCCCAGCTGCAGCAGGTTGCCACTCAGTCAAACAATTGAACATGTGTAGTGGCCAAGGGTACCCAGGCAACCTGTGGAGGTAGCTGGGGAAGATGCTCTAGAGGAGATACTCCCTGAAAATAGTTACTCGATGGGAGGCTATACTTGACTGGTCTTAAAAGAGAAGTAAAATACAGATTTAGGTTATAGGAGGAGGAAAATTAGATTTTAACTTCTGGAGAGTTAGCCTTGTCAAGAAAGGAGAGATCTGTGCAGTGAATGAGAGAAGGAGAAAGCACTTTCTCAAAGCCTCTGTCTCAGTCTGTTTTGTGCTGCTGTAACAGGACACCAGAGACTGGGTAATTTATAATAAACAGAAATTTATTTCTCCTGGTTTGGGAAGCTAGGAAGTCCAAGATCAGTAACTGGCATCTGGTGAGGGCCTTCTTGCTGTGTCTTCCTATGATGGAAGGACAAAAGACCACGTGCACATGACAGTGATGGGACCAAACTTGTCCCTTTATAATGAACGCACCCTTGTGACAGCAGCATTAATACATTTATAAAGTGGAGCCCTCAGGGCCTGATCACCTCTCTGTGGCACCTCCACTCCCCAACGCTGTGGCATTGGGGATTGATTTTACAACATGTGCTTTTTGGGAGACACATTCAAACCATGACAACTTACCAACTGGAGACTTTCTAAATGAGATTTATGGTGTTGCTTTCACACTGCATTCTCTAATGTGTTTAGCAACTCAAACTCTGAGGGAAAGCACAGCTTTCTGTAGAGAGGACCAAGAGAAGAGGTCCCTGTATGTATTCAGATCTCAGAAGAGAGCTGGAGAAAGGAATCCCCTAATTCCGTGCACTAACAAACAGGTGCAAAGCCCAGACTGATCCCCAAACTGCACACATGGGCAAGACAGAGCCAAGCAGTATAGCAATGACTTTGAAAACTGAACTGACATTGCAATGATCACCCACAGATGGTGAAAAAGAACTTACAGTCTAAACACAACCTGGTGGATTGTGTATGAAAACAAATAATCAACATTCTCCAGGGGAGAGTAACACGACCCAGGATCTAAACAACATAATACTGGATATGTTTAGGATACAAAGTAACATTATTTGAATAGAAAATGAAATTATGAAAAGCAACAAAGTGAACATTTTCAAAGTGTAAAAATATAATATCTGAAATAAAAAATAAACTGAATGGCTCCTTTCATTAGAATGGAATTTTAAAAAGAAAAATTTAGTGAGCTTGAAGTTAAATCAATAAAAACTACCAATCTGAAGAATACGGAGAGAAAAGATCTTTAAAAACTGAATTGAACTTTAGTAACCTAGGGTAAAACAGCAAAAGAACTAACATTTATTTATGTCTTTGGAATCCCAAATGCGAAGAGAAAGAGACTGGTACAAGAAAATATTTAAACAAATATGGATAAAAACGTCTGACTGTTAATAAAATATATAAATTTATAGACTCAAGAAGCCCCACTAACGCCAAGCGGGATAAGACCAAGAACACCATGCTCAGAATTAAGTAGCCTGTGAAATGTTAAGTGTGCGTATTATAATTTCTAGGACAACTAAAATAAAATGACATATAACTCCAAATCAATATATAAATTAAAATGAAATGCTAATAAATATTTAAATAATGAGAAAAATGGAAAAAGAAAGAGAAAAAAGAAAAAACAGACAAATAGATGGTACACTTAAATTCAAACATATCAATAATTAAATTAAATGGTCCAAACTTACTAATTAAAATTATGCTGTCAGATTTGATTGAAAAAAAATCTGACATGCTCTGTACAAGACCATAAATGTAACATAAGGTTAGAATAACAGTAAAAAGGTGGAAAACATATACCATACACATATTAAAAGAAACTGGAGTGACTGTATAATATCAGACAAAGCAGACTTCAGAGCAAGGACTATTAACTGGAATAAAGAGGGATATTACACAATGATAAAAGGGTTATTTAAGATTTAGCTTGATTTGAAACTTTAAAACATTTAGACACATGTTATATGGGCCTCTGTTCATCCTTATACGTAGGCCTGGTGATATGTGATCCTAAAATCCTTTATAAGTAAGTTTCAAGGTACCTTACACCTATTACTTCTTTAGTGTGTTGGTTGTAATAATTGTACTGAGCAGGGCCAGGTTTCAGGGAACTTGCTTCCACTGTGGCCTGTCCAGCAAGACTGGCCCTGCCTGCCATGGAAACTGGTTCCCTGCACCTTGCCTGCCTGCTCCCCTTCAGCAGCAAAGGATGGAATTAAGGGATTGTTTAAAGATTTTTTTTCCCTACTTTTAAAAGTAATACACACCAATTGTAGTTAACCTCGCATTTTAAAAATTTATAAAGAGGTAAATTTAAATAGCCATACATTCACAATCTAGATAATGTGAAAATCCAGATATTTCCTTCTGGGAATTATTTTTATGTACATATATGCACATACATACATAGCATGGATGGTCACTTATGCCCTGACAGAAATGTGCTGTGTACTGAATCTGCTATGTACCTAGAATCATTGTTTAAATGAAGTATTGCATTCAAATATTTTTACTTGTTCAGTATAAATATTTCCTTATTTCATTATTTGTAAAAACAACAGCTTATATAGCTCCTTAAAATGTCATTGTAATGAACAATAATATGTTCTATATGGTTGAATATTTAAGTTGTTTTCTAGTTGTTATTATAAATAATGTTTATTTGTTATTAATGCTTATTATTTATTAAGTTATTATAAATAATAAAGATCGTGATACATAGAGTTTGCCACATCTTTATTAGGATGTGCCAATCCTTTATTAGGATTCAGGTTTGAAGACTTTTCTCATCTAAGGCTTTAGGCTGGGCAACCATGGGCCTGCTCTCTACGGGAGCCCACAGCCCTGGAATCACTTCCCTGCCTGGCATCACTGCCTCTGAATGAGGAGAGTGAGATGTTCTGATTTCATGCTGATTACTTGAAAAGCTATCTGCCTCAGAGAGAAAATTCTTCAAGACCAACACTCGTTTTTTCCCCTATGTTTTCCTCTAGGGTGCTGTTTCCTGCATGTCTTGTATCCTGAGTCACTGGCCAGAGCGCTCTGGGGATTGCAAGAGGACGCAGGCACAGACTCGAGGCGGCTTCACTTCCAGAGTCATGGAATGGGGCAGAGCCGCTTGCACAGAGCTCGGGAGAGGGACCTCCTGGGTGTACCCACACTGGATCAAGACCACGACTTCTTTGCCCAAGCCACATTCAGCCACGCGTCCCCTCTGTAGCATTGGTCAATCCCAATAAAGTTCAAAAAAATCATCTCACCACACTGCAAGTAACGTTTAAACACACTCAAAAAACTCTAAAACTAAGTCACAGAGCAATATGCTTACTAATAATGTTGTTTGAGTTTGGGAAGAAGAATCCAAAGTAGTATGTAAACTATGATCACAACCATGTAAAATATGTATTCATGTAAACAAGGAAAAACTGAAAAACATAAATGTCTATTTTGCTAGGGTAGATGAATCATAAGACATTAAGAAGTAATCTAAGGCTGGGTGCGGTGGCTCACGCCTGTAATCCTAGCACTCTGGGAGGATGAAGCGGGAGGATCACTTGGACCCAGGAGTCTGAGGTTGCAGTGAGCTATGATGACACCACTGCACTCTATACAGGGCAACACAGTGAGGCCCTGGCTCTTAAAAAAATGAAAATGAATAAATAATATTACTTATAGTAGATACAACAGAGCTATAGAGTCATTCCTCGTTACATACACTCAGGGGTTTGGTCCCAGGACCGCTGCATATACCAAAATCCACATATACCCAAGTCCTGAAGTTGGCCCTGCAGAACTCATATATAGGAGAAGTTAGCCCTATAGCCCACAAATACTGTATTTTTTATTAACATTTGATTGACAAAAAAATTATGTATAAGTGGACCTGGACCCACACCATTCAAACCCATGAGTTCAAGGATCAACTGTGTATATTACCTTGATGTATTGTTATTTCTTGGTAATTTTTTCTTTAATAGAAGGCAATATGACATTCTCTCTTTTCTGTTGCAACAACTATTTGATGAATATCTCTGTCATCCAGGAGGAGCCTCATTGTTTAAAGGAAACCACATATTAACTTTTAATGATACATGGTTTATGTTAACAATGTGGCCAGCCTTGTGTCTACGCTTTGGTTCTAGCAGCTGTGTGTACAGAACCAATTAGTCATTTGTCAATATTAGGGCACTTAGGTCACTGCAGCTTCTAATTCAGTCCCTTTCCTGCTGTCACAGCTTTGCTGTCCTCAAAATATTTGCAGTAGACCTTGAAATCTACCTTATTTTTAAGTAACTCAAAAGGAATGCTGAAACCTGAGATGACTAAAGTTGTCAGTAAACAAGAAAAGAAATTCCAATTTGTAACTGAAGTCTTAACTCATGTTTGATGATTCTCTTGAAGAATGTATTGCATTCCCATCCATCCATTAGAAAAAAAATGTACAGCACACTTATCTTTAGATGTATCTCAGAATTTACTATGTGAGCCTTTGTCTGTCCTGTCCGCTGAAGGAAGCCATGTGGTGTAGCTGGTGGCTGAAGCCATGAACTGAGGATCAACGAGAAAGTCTAATTCTTGGTCTGTGAAGAGGAAATGTGACATCTCGGGAAATAACCTCACTTTGTGGAGCCTCACTGTTTTCACCCAGAAAACTAGTTACATTGATGGTCTCTACAAGCAGAGTCTTTTTAGGCTGGCTGGCTGGCTTATTTGTAAGGAATGATGCTGACAACTCCAAGCTGGGGTCCCCAACAGAAGATCCCTCTTCTCCCCAGCAGTCAGCTCAGTCATCTCTGCGAAAGTGCACACCCCAGCTATGGGAGGGACAGGCTCACAGTGGGACCACTGCAGAAACGGCCTGACAACACTGGATTAACAGCTGTGTCTTTACATACAAAAGAAAGGGTTTGTTTGCATGAAACATTGCCTAAAAGAAATCTCTGTATTTTTTTTTAATTAAAGATAGGAGAAACAGGGTACAAAGATAAACTCAGAAGAAATTTACTTCAAAGAGACATTTTTAAACAACACAATCAACTTAAAATGAAGAAGAAAGACGAGGGATTTGTCCTATAGATATTGACAAAGCATTAACACACTTCAGTATCGGCACAAGAGCAGACAAATGGACCAGTGGAACTGAGCAGAGACCTAGGACAGGGGAGGATATATAAATGGGAACTTAATATACCATAAAACAAATGGGAAAGAATGAACCACTTCATGGATTCCATTGGGAAAACTGGCTCACTATTTGGAGAAAAACAAAATGGAATACCAGATGAAAAGGTGGATTCCAGGTGGATTAAAGCACCAAGTGTGAAAGGTAAAATTACAAAGTTAGTTTAAAGAATGCAGGAGTATATCTTTTCAACTAGGGACAGGAAAAGTCTTGAACAAAACTGTAAAGACAAACTCCAAGACAGAAGTAGTGATGGCGCTATGACATGCAAATGAAGGGTTTCTGTTAAAGGGCAACAGTAACAGGTGACTGAAACATGACAGCATGAGGAAAGATAGCTATTCATGATATATAGAAGTGATGTTGCACTTTCTGGTATTGGTCCAACATACAAAGATGTTGGACGTCATTATTTCTTGTCTTCAGAACAAGAAAAAAAAGCTGGACAAACTGAAAATCAACAGCTTTTATTAGACCCATAAGAGAACTGAGGTCACAGGGCAAACTGCCCCTTTGGAAACTGAAGAGACAGCCAGGTGGACACAGAGAAGCTCAGCGTCTGGGAGCCGGAGCTGCTGAGCCCACACTGCTGTGGTGGAGCTTGAGTGTGGGACAGCTGGGGTGGCAAAGGCTCCTGAAGACCCAGCCTTGGTTTTATGTCCTGACATCCCACCAGCTTATTACAGTGAACAGAGAGGAAAATTCCCTCCCATGCTCTGGCACTGGAAGGGAGAAGCATTTGGAAACACACCCTAGCATTCTGTGCTCCTTAGCAAAGACCTGCCCTCAAGAAAACTATTTTGACAAAGCCTAAACAACCTGGGCTTGCCAGAGCCTAGGTGATATAGCGTAAGGGGGAAAATCCAACGCTAGCCCTCTGCAGCCTTCAAAATGGGGGAAGTGAGACACCCAGCCCCTGCTGCCTCTAGCCTTCCTATCTCACATAAGCAGGATAAAAGCTGAGAAGCACCGTGGGAAATTATAGCGGCCAGAAATAGTGGAAGAGGAAGACAACCTAAACAAACACATAAAGAGATGCTCAAACCCGTTAGTAACCAGTAAAATTGAAAAATTTTAAAAGAGGTATCACTTACTAGTTACTACATTGGCAAAAAGCTGCATGGTGCCAAGCGTTGGCAGAGAGGTGGGGTGTAGGAACGCCCCCATGGGGATGAACGCAGGGCGTGTGGTGCAGCCACTCAGGGCGAGCAGTGCAGTGCTAGGTCAGGGGAAAAGTTTGTGAACTCTGCATACTGCGCTTTTGCTGTGCGTCCCAGGGAGATCAGTGCAAAACGGCATAAGGTGAGTGTGCGCGGTGTGACGGGACGATGCAGGAGCGCCCTGGGTGATTTCACGGAAAAGCACGCAGGAAAGCCGCCGCGTGCGTGCCATGGAGCACACTGAAGTGTCACACAATGCTGCCTACCTAAACGAGAAATCATGAGCCCCCTGTACAGATTTTTCAAGGACACATGCAAAACAATGTACGCGCTCAACAAATGAGAATGTGCAATCGGGACGCAAGCAGGGGTTGGTGGTGGAGAATGGAGGGGGAAGGAAATTTACAGAAACACAATAGAAGAGAACTTTTGAGGACAAGGGTGATGATGGGGACATGCGTGTTGAAACAGTAGCTAACAAGTTCCCGCACACGGCCCATGGGTGCAGGGAAAGCCCGGGCGGGTTCGGAGGGGCTCACGGGTCGGGGTCGGGAGCGCGCTCGGGCCCCTCAGTGCGCGTGGGGTCACGTCCTTGTCTGTGTGTTTTAAACGGGCTGAACTCACGGTGGCCCTGCATGGAAAAGACAAAGAGTAAAAGTCTCTAAAATTCAGCTGTTAAAATGATTCAATTCACTGCTGTCTCAGCTCCAAACACACGTTTCTGAGAACTTACTGGATGCTGTCACGTGGATTTTCTGAAGGGACTTCAGATCACCGGCTCCAAACACTGAGCGCACCAAATCTCCCTCAGACTGCCCGAGCCTGTGCTTTGGCTGCGGCCCTCGCCGCCCCTCAGCCCTCCTCCCGCCAGCGGCCCGTCTGCCAGAGGTCGCCGACCGCTGCCCGCCCTCACCGCGGTCCGGCCCAGCCACGGCGTCCTCCCTGCGCGGCCGCGGGCGCGTGGCCGAGGCTTCCAGTCACACGCTGCGGGCCAGAGCACGCACATCACGCCCCGCGTGAACTCCCCTGGGGTCTGCAGCCTGCGGATTATTCCCTGTACCCCTAACATGTCAAAAAGACTGGACCCTACTCCCCAAACTTACTCCACCCCTGCCCCCAACATGGCCAGGACGCCAGCCCCAGGGGTGGATGGCAGGAGTCCCTGCGAGCACAGCGGGCACCCTGGTGTCTTTGTGTCTCCTGTCTGCGGGAGCATCGGGCAGGGCAGGCGGGGACCAGGCCCTGCTGGCACGCGTCTTCACGGGTTATGGGAAACAAAGGTTACGTTCCATGTCCCTCGTGGGGCAGCCGCCGCTCCAATGCACGTCACCTTCGCTCTGGAACAAAGGCTGATGGGGCCGCCTCTCCAGACCCGGCTAGGTAGAGCGCAGGGAGAGCGAGGAGCGGCACAGCCAGGCTACTAAAGCTCCACCCAAGCCCGCACACCGTTTCTGCGTTGCTTGGTGAAGCCTAACAGTAATGGGCCAGGAAAGTAACTCCTCCCCCGGGAGGGGGAGCCAGCCTTTGAGATGACTAGTTCTGGCTACCACACAAAGCTACTAACGTTCCTTTTGCCTGGGATTCCCTTCCATGCTTATCTCTCCGGCGTGAACACCTAGGCTGCCTGTCTTGACCTTTGCTTCCTCTGTTGCTACATCTCCGAGGTCGCCGTTATGACTTTGGACTCTGCAAATGGAAGGATGCAGCCGTAATCATTTTTGTCTTGTGAGCATGTGTACTTTCGTGTGTGTTGAACATGGTACATGGTGCCTCGTTGCTCATACCTGACTGCTGTATGAACATTTTTTGAACACTGTAGCAGCCTCGAGGCTGTGTTTGACAGACCTCCAACTGCAGACAGTGCAACTGACCCAAAGGCTTTAGCTGCTGTGCTCTGAAATTCACCGCTGCACTGCGCGGAGGCATACTTGCCCTCTGCGGACGGCTCCCGCCACCACTGGGGCAGCAAGGGTGCTCCGCCAGGCCTGTTGCTGGGAGACGCAGGACTCGTCCTCCAGCCCACTCTGGCCCTAGGACTCCCCAGCAGCCTTCTGGAAACTTCCAAATGCTGCACAGGGCGAGAGGATGCTTCCCGCCCTGCCCTCCCTCCGTCCTTCACTTGGGAAAGACTTGCATCCTGGTCTGCCCACACTCACAGCCTGCCCCTGCCCCAGTTCCTCTCACCAATGTTTCCCCATAATGGAGTTCTTGCACATTTAATCCCCTTTTGGCATCTACTTCTCAGATGACCCACACTAATACAAGGAACTTTCATTATTGTAAATGATACTGGCAGAATATGATAAAACTTCATTGGGAGTTTAAAGAGGGAGATGCAACAATTGGTTAAGAAAGTCAGGAAATTGCTCCCGGGGGAGGTGGATTTGAGTCAAGCTTTGCAACGTGGGCGTGATGCTGGTGTGGGCAGGTGTGTTGGGAAGAGGAGGCCCAGGGTATGGGAAAGAGAACACTTCCAGGTTTGTGTCTTCTCCTGCTTACCCATAACGCGGAAATCATGACTGTACGTCTCCAGACTCAGATTTGTTATTCATATTGAAGGGAGATTCTCCTTTAACACATTATCGTATTTCCTTTATTTTCACTCGAATTATTTACTCTGTTCCTTTTGTTCAGCGTTCTCCTTTGGGAAGACCAGCTCTTCACCATTTGAATTGTGTACATGTTACTCCTTCTCTGATATCTTTCTCTGTCATCATTTCATTAATTCACTCCATATTCTGGAATTATTGTTCAAATTTCTTCCTTACACCCAACAGCATGACAATCTTGCAATGTCAAATTTGCTATTCTCTCTTTCCAACAAACATTTTAATTTGGCTCTTGTGATTTTGGTTCATACAATCTCTTCTTGCTTCAGCCACTTTTGGCTTCTTTTTAAGTCTACGGAACAAATACATTTTTAAATTTTCTTCTGTTAGAGAAAGTTTCCCTTCACGTCCTTAAGCACTGCTCCCCTTCTTTGGGGCTGCAGTTCTGTCTTTACTGGCCTGCTCTGCGTGTCCTGATCCTGCCTTGCCAGCAATTGGGGTCTGCGGCTCTGGACCTGGGCAAGGTGCAGATCAGTCTGTGCGCATCCCCCCGGGAGGCACCCCTCATGGGCAGAGGCGGCAGTGCATGAAGCCAAAGGAGGTCCCCGGGAGGAAACACGTGGGGAGTCATGATGCACGGGGTTCCCCGGGAGAGGAGAATCTGACTGTGAGCGCATGGGCCAGAAACCAGAGCAGCTGGACAAAGAACATTGATGAGTGGGCGGCAAGACCTGGGAGTTCTCCCGAGCCCAAGGCTTCCAGCAGCAGCAACTCTTCCTAGAGGGCCAGCAGGCCTGGCAGGGCAGGAAGGGAGCCATCAGGAGTACTGGTCTGGTCTAGACGGGCACGCAGATTATTTGGGCTTATTTGGGCTTATTTATCCTGCAGTACCAGAAACTCTTTCAGGTCATTTTTTTAATCAGTCTTTATACCCCCAGTCTCCTTAGCTCCCTCTCAGACCACTGGATGTGGCTGACACCAAATGTCAAAAGATCCTTCAAGCCATGCACACAGGTCCACTCAGGTCCAAGCTGGAAAGGGGACAACTCCCTGCAGTTCGACTGTGGCTCAGAGAGACAAGAGGGCAGGAGAACACGGTACCTGGGCTGCCTCCAGGGTGCAGAACACCCCAATTAGAGCCCCACCCAGGCTGCTCCCACCGCCAGCGCCCACCTTTCCTCCTGCCCCTCAGGCACACGAAGGCAGAAGTGAGCTTGACGGGTCTTCCGTGTGTTCTTACTCCGCACCCCACTTGCCTCCAGCCCCAGCCTTCCACCTCCTGTGTTGGTTCAGCTCCAACAATCTAAACTGAGGCCTCTCTTTGCACCAACTGCCTGGTACTAACTGCTTCCACTCTTTCTGTTTCAAGGGAGCTCCCAAAATTTTGCCTTTGTAAAAAATTTGCTACATTTATTTTGATGGCAGGGTTTTTATGACACTGGTTTGCAGAGAAAAAACAAATAGCCCCAAAGAGCTATGGAATAGACCCGTTTGCAAGTCCTCAGTGTCTGCTCCCAGGGGGAGCTAAGGTCAGGGCATCGGGGCCACTGGAGGCTCCTGACTTCCTGATTGCACTGCTTTGGCTCAGGCGGCAGAGCACATGTTGTCCATTAAGCGTGTTTTAAAATCTGGTCCAACTGGTGATTTATTTAGTGACATGTCCTCCAACTTCTGGTATGTGTTAACTATTGTCTTCAGTTTCCAAAACTGATGCAACCATTTTCCTATTTGATTTAACGAGTGTTTTAATGAAGATTGGGTGACATCTTTTACTTTTATTTCCTAGGATTTTAAAAAATATTTTTCTTAAAAAGTTTTTTCAGCAACAAGGAAAAAACTGCTTTGAATTTGTTTTTTTTAATTAAGTATATATTTTTCAAAGAACTCTCAGTGCCTTATACAACTACATTAGAAACCATTTGAAGGTGAGGGTTGAATGTGTGGTAGAAAGACTCTTAGTCATTAAGCCAGGAATACAAATTCTAATCTTTGTTCTGTGGCTCTTAATATCCTCAGTTAAAAAGTAACAGGAATGGGATAAAGGGCCTACATTCCAGCTTTAAGTTTTTCTATCAGGCTGGCTGTCAAAACAAACAAACAAAAAAGTTGGAAAAGATACATGTACTAAAGTTGTGAAATTTTCTATATTTATTAACTTTCAAGAAAAAAGAAAAGCCATTTGACAAAATTCAACATCCTTTCATGATAAAAACTTAAAGGCTATACATGAGAAACCCACAGCTAATATTATATTTAATGATGAAAAATTGAAAGTTTTCCTCTAAGATCTGGAACAAGGCAAAGATGCCCACTCTCACCACTCCTACTCAACATAATGTTGGAGTCTTTGACAGAGCAAGTAGGCAAGAGAAAAAAATAAAAGCATCCAAATAGGAAAGGAAGGAAGAAGTGAATTGTTATCATTTGATACAAATGATATATACATTTGATATAACAAATGGTATAACATTTGATATATATGATGTCATGGTCTCATATATAGAAAACTGTACAGGTGCTACCAAAAAATGTTGGAAATAATAAATGAATACAGTAAAGTTGCAGGATACAAAATAAATACACAAAAATCAATAGTGTTTCTCTATGCTAAAAACAAACTATCCAAAAAAGAAATCAAGCCAACAATCCCAGTTACAATACTTACAAAACAAAACAAAACAAACAAACAAAAAGCCCACTTAGGAATAAATTTAATCAAGGAAGTGAAAGACTTGTACACTGAAAACTATGAAATGATGATAAAAGAAATTGAAGAAGCCACAAATAAATGGAATGATATCATGTATTCACGGATTGGATTGTGGATTAATATTGTTAAAATATTCATATTACTCAAAACTATTTACAGATTCAATGCAATTTATCAAAATTCCAATAGTCATTTTTTATAGAAATAAAAAAAATCTAAAATTCATATGGAACCACAAAAAACCCCAAATACCCAAGGCAATCATGAGCAAAATGAACAAAGCTGTAGGTGTTGCAGTACCCAATTTCAAACTATACTACAAAGTTATAATAATTAAAACACAATCATACAGGCAAAAAAATTAGACACATTGACCAATGGAACAGAATAGAGAACCCATTCATGTATGGTCACTCAATTATCTACAAAGGTGCCAAGAATAGGTAACAGGAAAAAGACAGTCTTGATCAATAAGTGCTGTTGGGAAAATTGGATTTCCACATGGGGAAGAATAAATTCCTATCCCACACTGTGTATTTAAATCATCCCAAAATGGATTAAAGGCTTAATCATAAGACCAGATACTATAAAACTATGAAAAGAAAACATAGGGGAAAAACCACATGACATCAATCTGCGTAAAAATTTTTTTTTGGATTTGAACCCCAAAGCAAAAATAGACAAATGGGATTATATCAAACTGAAAAGCTTCTGACATCAGGAAACAATTCAGCATGCAGAGACAAACTATGGATTGGGAGAAAATATTTGAAGCCACACATCTAATAAGGGGTTAATATCCCAAATATATAAGTAGTGCAAACAACTCAGTAGCAAGAAAACAAAATACCCAATTAAAAAATGGGCAAGGAATTTGAATAGAGAGTTCTCAGAAGAAGACATACAAATGATCAACAGATACATGAAAACTGCTCAACATTGCCAATCATTAGGAAAATGCAAATTAAAACCACAATGAGATACCGTCTCACACCTGTCAGAATGGCTGTTATCAAAAAGATGAAAGATAACCAGTGTGGAGAGAAGGGAACCACTGTACCCTGTTGATGAGAATTAGTACAGCCATGATGGAAAACTCTATGGAAGTTTCTCAAAAAGCTAAAAATACAATCACCAGATGATCCATCAGTCCTACTTCTAGGTATTTAGACCAAATAGGCTCCAGTAATGGCCGAAATCAGGCCACTCCACCCGCTTGACTAAAGTACAGCCATATTGCTTAAATGTACCTTGCAAACTGAAAAACAAGGTAATTAACTCATGTAAACCTGCTTGCTTAATAAAAATTGTAATTGATGGAGACTCGGGTGGGAGGTTAAAGTCCATTTTTAGGGCCAAGGGAAGAATGGTGTTTGCTCACTTGCGGCATTAATGACTATCTTCTCTTCTGTTGATATAGTAAAATGGGTAAAGAATTAAAATAAGTGACCTAAGACAGGTCCTAGGTCACCTGGTGGGGGAAATTGATGTTCTAACACAGTTTACAATGCTTATTTAGGCAGTAGGGGAATGTATTTTGTAAAATGATTTGTTCAAGATATAGGAAAAAA
>CAUYRT010005563.1:0-31033 GCA_963574885.1 Lepilemur ruficaudatus
GGTGCCAAGGACAAATGGGCGTATCTGAGCGCTGCAGCTGCAGGCAGCAAAACGGGGCAGGGGTCTGGAAACGTTGGGTCCGGGGGCGCCAGCCTTACAATGCATATTTTCTTTAACCAATAATCATTGAAGGGATAGTACGAAAAACTTTCAGGGAATTAATTTTCATAAGTAGGTTGAGGAATTTGTGTGCAGTTGGAGAGGGTTGGTGGATGTTCCATCACTGGTAGTAATTGTTTGTATGATTTTGTTGGTTGCTAATATAGTGTATACTTATCATCTGCCATCTAGCACAAATGCATCATCTGATTTAATCATCACCTTAGGTGAGTGGCACTGTAAATATTTATTCCAGACCTGTATTTTTCTGTCGCTAAGCTCTGGGCAATGTCACCGTTTTATTTTGCTTTAGTAGTAATAGCAGTAAAACCTCAGTAGCATTTTGACATATAAAAAGATTGCTTAACCTTACTTTTAAATCTTTGCCTCATCTTCTGTTTTTATGCTATTCCCTTATGTTCTACAAGAAAAATCATTCTAATTTTTTAAATTATAAAGAAGTTTACATATTATTGAATGTGATTCTTTAGAAACAATTTTCAGAATATATATTAATGGCCTCCTTGAAGAAGTCTCTGTGAAGATTTATGGAAATCAATGTGTAACATTATTCAACTGTCTTTTTTAGAAACACTTCACCTAAGCTTATGTACTTTCTAATTCTTTTCCCATGTATCTTCATTTTTCTGTGCCATGTACCTTCCTCTAAAGATATATTCTGGTTCTAGTCTTGTACTTCAGTATTTGGCATATGTTTTGCCTTTTTAATTCTAAAATTGATTTACATTCTTATCAATTAATATGAAAACTGTAACTATGCTTATCCTCAATGTATATATAGAATGTATAGTGATTTTAAAAGTATGAAACACTGAATTGTATTAGGCTACCTTCTGTAATTTCTTAAAATATATGGATCTCTTTTTCTTAATATCTTGCTACCAGTAGGAGATATAATGGTATTTTACTTATTTTCACTTTCTAGAACATAGAAAATTGGTTCTTCTACACAGTGAACATAAAACACAAAGTCTGGGGTTAAGATTTTGTGTTTTATACTTAAGATATGTTTTATTATTAATATATTCTTTAAAGTATTTTTTAAGTTATTAGAGCTTGCAAATAATTATACAAGTAATATATTTTTCAGTGTTTTGGGGAAAATACTCGTATGAAGAACTGACAGTTAAACTACTTTTTGAATTCTTGTGTCTCTTTAATAATTTTAATTACGATGACAAAATCAACCATAAAAAGTAATAATGATACTTCAGTGAAGGAGATGGTTATTCATATTTAGCTCACTTTTGATGGATAAAATTCAAAGAGCTTTTTACCAAGATAACTATCAAGGGTATCAGTTCTCAACTGCGTGATTCTGATTTCTCAATACTAGTGAGATGAGTTTCAAGTAATCTTTTACTTGCAGAAAAAAGTACACTCTATTATTTTCATATAATTTAATATGAACTCATGAATATTGCACCATGTTTTAATACAGGAGAGTAAAACAGGTAAGGTTACAATGAACAAAATATGATCATATCCTATTTTAAATTTGTTGATGCCAATGATGACCTAATGTTACATGCATGCCTTAAATAGAAGCAATATTAATTATCTTTTGTGTTTATGAGTTAAAGTCAATCTCTTTTTGTTTTAAACTGACAATCCTGATTACACATTACTGAGAAAGAAGAAAAGGATAGATAAAGAAAACATAACAAAATTATTATTGTCATGTATTGCAAATTAGCAAGAAGCATGAATATGCATATTTCTTTTAGTAACAATAAAAAGCTGTTATAAGCAAATCAAATGTAAACCATAGAGCAAGTGAAAGTTTCAGATACAAGATTTATGTGAAATTGTATACAGCTGTTAATAATTCTTATAATGTTTAGCATTATTTGTCTGTGTGGTTATTCTTTAATAACTAACACACTTGATTTGGCACATAAATATTATTTTTGAAGTAGTCCTAGAAAATACACATGAAAATTATATTAACTATGTTTATTTTTCTTGTACTGACAATATTAGGAATTGAAGAGCATTTTGATAGTGAAGTCTATATAATACTCTTCCTCATTAAGAAAAGTTGCTTAAGATGTTCTTAGCCTAATTTTCTCATTTAGTTTTCATGGTTATGTTGTCAAATGTGAACATGTCTTTGGAAGTGCCTTGCAATTGGGATTGTCTTTCCAAGGCGTCCTCACCAGAGGAGGCTATGAACCAAAGGTTATAAGGCAGGCATGTGCCTGAAAGGTGAGGTTAGGGTAACAGGTAAAATACCGTATAGTGTTCACATAATTTTCAACAATCTGGATAGGAGTCGTGTGCCTTTGAATATAAAGTATCCTTAAGGACTAAACTGAAATTACTTGTTATCTTTTCCATGTATGTATTTTTACTAATGTTCACATGATTTAAAATTTCACCAAGGAACTGCATCTCTTGGTCAGGCTGGTAGCAATGTGAGATGCATCCCTGCCTACAGAAACACAGGACTTCATTCTCAGCTTAAAAAATAAGCCTTACCCCTAAATTTTAGTGTAAGAATATGATTTATAAAACATCTGTTTAAGAATGCTAATGTCTCATGAATTCGAATATTCTTTCAAGCTTTGCTTCTGTAATATAAAGAGAGGTTTAGGCAATTTCTTCTCTAAATTTGTGTTACGTCCCAGCTTCCACGTTCATGGTATGATCCTCCCATTCTGCGTAGGTCAGTTTCCGTTTTAGCAACCTTTCATTGCTTTTGGTAAATGAATAATCACATTGAACAGAAATGATGTAGCACAATGTTTTGCAAAGTTTGCTTTCATCTGACTCTGGTCAGATACTCAACTAAAACTTTGGAAAAGTTTTCCCTGATTTGGGTCATTTCTTTCCCTTCAAATGTACCTAATCAGAGGTTAGCCAAGAATCTATTTGCTAGATCACTGAGAGATTAGAGTAATTAATAAAGTTGATTTCAAGATAATTATTTCTTTTAAAAATGTATTAATTTTTTTGTTTGTTTTTGTTTTTATTTTGTTATTGGGCCATTCTGTGGCTGCTGTAGATTGGCCATTTGTTGATTTGGGTATAGGGTAAATTCATCTCCCCACTGGCCAGGGTTAAATAAAGAATGGTGGCTTTTATCATTGATTGAGGTTGCACTCCCACTTGAAAACAGGCAGGCATTTAGGAAATAGAAAGAGGGAGAATACAGTAGGTTGTATCTCTCATTGACTATAAGAAGTTTATAGGCAGCAGTGGTACCCACATAACTAGACAAGTTTGCACAGCAAGAGAACTAATAATTGAACAAAGAAGGACCAGCATTCTTTGTTTTAATGTTAGCATGCATAAATTGCTGACTTAGAAGGGCCAAAACTTATACAGCCAATGTATGAGGGATATAGTATAGGTTTTCTGAAAGATGTTTATGATACTTTAGGTCATGGGAGTTAAAACATCCGTAAAATTTAGGTTTAACTTCAATAATCAAAAAATACTTTTGATTACCACATTTATCCTTACAACTCCTAAATAGTTCTTATAAGTCAATAAAGTATATTTATTTTGTGTATATTATGCCATATCAGCTTTTCTTGTCTTTGACCAATATTTTATGGCCATCAAATTTGTTCTTCAGAGTGGTTAAGCCACCACACTCAAATTAATTGGTTACCTAAATAATGCATTCAATATTTCTCATAGTTAGAAAAATATATACAATAATTTATATATTGCCTAAATGCAATCAATATGCAAGGAACTATGTTTGATTGCATCTATTCAATCCATGCAAATGGAGCATTACTAAGCCTGTAATTGAGATCTCAGAAATTAAATGCACTTACGTGCTAATTTTAAAAACACTTTAGAGTTATCAGTTGCGATACAATCATCACAATAACAACAATGTAGGATCAGTTTCTTTTTTTCCCAGATGAGAAGGTAATGAATCTCAAAGAGGATGAGTAAATTTACCCAAATCATATAGAGGTGAATGCCGTTCATTCAGACTGATGTTTAACAATTTTTCTTTAATGTTTCTCATGTGCAAGATACTATTCTAGTCTTTAGTATCATTTTATTAAAAAAATGAATGATTTTCTTTATAGTTCTTGCCCTCAAGGATTTTATATTTTGTCATTTGTCTCCATAGTTAGTCTTTTTCCAGAACACTCCACTGCATAAATGAATCTATCAGAAACTCACTTTTGGATCATTAAAAACTTTTGGATCATTAAAAACAATGAGATCTATGTATTACTTAAGTCTTTTAACCTTCATGGAACTGTAAGCAGTAGGTAAATCTCCATCAAATTTAAATATTTATACAATGTCATTGCAAATCACAATACTCTTCTGATATATTTATATTGATATAAATAACTACTTACCTATTACACCATGGGGAATTTGATTTCTTTATGCCTCATTTTCCATAACTAACAAATGGGAATAATAATAATAATGATATTCTCATTCGATTATTGAGGCCATCCAGTGGGTTAATTAATAAAGCATTTGGAGCAGTGCCTGATTCATTGTAAGCATTCAGAAAATGGTAACTTATTTCCACTAAGAGTAGTAAGAAATTTCAAAGCAGTTTCACCTTTATTATTTAATACAGTACCTTTGAAATAAGTTCCAGTATTACGATGTCATATTGATAAATAAGCCAACACAGTCTTATTGACTGTAAAACACCATGCTAATTGCTGTAGGAGATACTAAAGTATCCTAAAGAATTCAGTAACCTTCATCTGAATCTAATGCGGAGGAGAAAAAATATGTGCAATATTGGAGTTAAAATTAAACTACTGTGGGGAACAAAGAAGAGGGGTTTAAATCTCCACATGGCTTCCAAAAAAATGCAGTATGTACTCTTGGAATTTATTATCAAATTATTTTTTTCTACCCCTGAGAAGCATCTTAAAAAAGCGTTGACTTCATGAGAGGCTTCCACCAGTTCTGTTATAAGCCTAGAGATCCTCAGGGTTTATGTAACTATAGGCATATATTTTGTATCTCTCCCAGCCTAAAAAGAAAATACCCATTATTCCGACCTTACCAATCATTGGGTTTTAATGTTTTACAATCACTTTCTGTTGGTAGGCTCCCAGATCAAATTTCTCAATCCCACATCCCATAATTCCTTGCTGCTTAACTCCTTTTTCTCAAAAACTGCAATTCTCCACCTACTCTGTTACTTTTGTCTGTGCTTAAAATCCAGAACTTTTCTTCATCATTTTCTAACTTTTCATCTCTCCTGACCTTCGATATGATACGCCCAGCATCTGCTTCCAAAGACTTCAGATGGGATTCCTCATGGACCTCAGCTTTTCACTGGAATTGCCTAGAATTGCCATACTTGAAGTACGTTAAGTCTTCTCTTTACACTCCTGCTTCCGTCAGGAACTTCTTCTCTGTTTTGACTACCTGTTACAGTAGGTTTTGTGCCACACCCTCCCTGCACATAAGCATGTTTCGCTTCCAAAGCCACGTGAGAGATTATGCTAAATCCCAATAGGAAATACGCACTGAGTTTGGAAACTGGAAGACATGGATTGTACTCTCAGTTGTGGTATTTGTGTAAGCTCCAACGAGCCAGTGTACTTTGCTGAACGTCATATTTCTTAAATTGAAACGCATATTATTGGAATGATTATATCATCCTTCTCAGATCTAAGCTATAATGATTTTACAGATATTAATTCTTTGTAATAACATATTGTCCTATTGTCCAAGTACACAAGTATGTTACTATTATATTTGGCTGTCATATGTATCTTATTGGGATATATAAATTTTTTTAGACTGCTTTGGAAATCATTTGGAAATTATTTCAATACATAGAGTATCCTTCGCTTACAGGAGCAAACCAAGATTTGGAGGGAGAACAGAACGATACATTTCAATACTGTGCTTTTGTGAATTATTACCCTGAATTATGTGAAATATTTCAAAATTTCTGTGCTGTAAAATGGCAACTTCACATGGTTCAACCTAATAAAGTATGAGCATCAAATATCTTCTATTTGGCATCCAAAAGACTTTGAAATATAGTAGCCTGCATATTACATAAGAGGTCATCTTGTCCTATTCTCATGTAAATATTATGTGGTGTTCATATTTGATATTTTTAAAGATCATATAAAGTTTCATATTCATTTTTACAAAGTTTTTTTACTTTATTTTGATAATTTACTATCTTTCAATAATTCACATTTATCTTCTTTGTAGTCTGATCTGTGCATTATTCCATTATTACACATATAAATGTTCATTTTTAAATTATAATAGCACATCTTAAATTATGCATTTAAATAGAAAATAAGTTCTCAAGGGAAATATAAAGCCCTAATAGAAAATAATAATTTAGTGTAATATAAATTGCTATTCCATGAAATGCAAATGAGGCCATAATACTTATAAAGTCTATCGTTTGGGCTTTATTATTTGAGGTCAGTAACATGAGAATAAATATACTTGACATGTTATTCTCCTTTAGAACGCAAATGTTTGTAACCAAAATGACACATGGAAGGATGCTACTGTAGTACATGCATTTTCTCTGAAAGATTCTATTTTAAGTCTAAAACCTATGGAAGAAAAAGGAAAGCAAAACTTATGTCTATTTGAGGGAAATACTTTTTCTAGACTAGAAATAGAATTAAAAACTCAAAATAAATATCTACACATACAACCAAGGTAATAATTTCTAAGACAGCTTTTTTCCCTATCTTAGGATGAAAGGAAAATTCAGCTGGCTAAGCTCAGTATTTATGACAAGTTTTCACATTGTCATTTCGCTAATCCATGAATGTAAGGATTAATCACTTCCTCCAGTGGCACAATATGTCCCTGTCAAGTTGAATTCTTTTTAAAAGAAAATCCACTGGCCTGAACGTTCAAGATAACAAAAAATCAACCTAAGTTTGTTAAACTTTCCTAATACGTGGAAGCAAATATATCTTCCTGATAAATTTTTAAAAATGATATAATCCTGATGCAAAAGCTGAATCAGATTGTAACCTAAAATGGTATACGGCCTATAAAACTAACAATTAAATTTTGTAATCATCTAAGTTATCTGAGTCACTTAAATGAATTATTACTATGATGTGCAACCAGTGCTAAGAATTGATGCATTACTATAAATGACAACATAATTAAATACCCCAGTTACGACGTGTAAAATGTTTACTCTTTCAACTATTTGAATATTAAAATTCTGTGTGAAAAATAAAAAGATATCCAACCCTCACGTGCCAATGACTGACAATGAGTTTATTACTAGGAGCTGAGCACAGATTAATTCTAAAATCACATTTCAAACATTTAGAGATCAAATAGCATAACTAAAGACTTATACTATATTAAAAAATATAAAAAATAAAAGCAACAACCTAAATACTATTTATTCATGATGACAAGGACTGCATAATGATTATGAGCACTGTACAGTGAGGTCTGACCAACTCTGACGTTACTTATTTCAGTTTAATGTGAAAAGCATATCGACTATTCCTTATGTTCAAAGAAACAGGCTAAATGGCAAAGAAACAAAGGTGGAGCTGCATTTTCCCATTATAAATTAGGTTAGCTCAGTTCAACAACAAGTTTTTGAACATCAGCTAGGTGCCAGACACACTGTCTGTGGGAGAAAAAAGATAAAGTAGATGTAGAGGTTACCTTGAAAAAATCACAATCACGAAAATTCCCAGAGAGCCACAATCCATTGGAAAAATTCAATTGCAAAATCAGGCAAAGACAATTTCGTAATTACAAGAACAAAAACTAACATTTAGTAGATGTGTGTATATTAATAATGCTTTGATTTAAGATATCTCTTTGCAATTTTACAGGCATTATTCACTTTCCCCAGATCAACAATAGTAGAATATAAAAATAATGTGGTTTTCTTTACTTGTACTTTTTGCCAACAATGTATATACAAAAGTTCTGAATTATGTTTACTTAGTATACAGACTAAATTGTTATATATTAATCAGAGTCAAAACCTTGTCTTTACCTTGTCAACTTTACTACAATCCATTCAGGACAATTATCAGTAGAGAATATTCTTTAGAATCTGAATAGGTCATATTCTACGTGTTAACTCTTACTAATCATTTCTGGACAGAAAGTAATAAATAAAAACAAAATGTATTTGTTAACTTGTTGGAACCAGTTAAATGTGTCATAGAAAACAGTATTGGTAGACTCATTTTCTACTCTAGGTCATCAATGTGATTATTGGACTACAGAAATTCCAAAATACTAAGATCATTCTGCTCCACTGTACATTCTCATTTATCTATTACAGAGTAACACAAATAGGAATAAAATTGAAAAAAAGAAAATAAAATTATTTTCTGCTTCCCTTTTACAAATTTTTTACCAAGACCATTGGAATTGAAGTGTATTCTTGTCTACCAAGGTTTAGCTTGAGTCTAGTCATTTTATGCATTAAAGCACAATACATATTATTTATTTTTGTCCTTGTTGTGAATATTCTCTTTTTGTGGTACCTTTTTGATATTCTTCAAATTGAAACCTTAAAACCTGTAACTTATGTATCCAACATTCTTCTTAGCCTATGGCATTGATATTCATAACCTTTAGAGTTTTAGCTGTAACATAATTTATTTTTCCGCTTAATTGCAATGCTCAATGCATAATAATGAGATAGAGAATTTGTTTCTAAGTGCAATTAAAATATTTGAAATTAGCCTAACACAAAGGAAAACAATTTAAAATGAATTGCTTCATAAATTAAAAGTGCATGTGTTTGCTCTAATATAGGCGTATCATTGCCGGCATATGGTAATGCTATATAAACCATATGTCTTCATTTTCTGAAGAACATATGGAAAGTGTTGAAAGTAAGTACATCACAAAACTATGACAGGTTTGATAAAGGGTATTTTTCCAGTAAATAAACAATCTCCCAAGAGAGTAAAACATGAACAATTGACAATATAATTCAACTAGAAATCCTAGTTAGTTCAAATGGAAAGTTTAAGTATTTAAACAGGGTTGCTTCAATAAGGTCATCATCATTATTTGTTAAAATAGCCTTGGAGATTGTGTGAGTATGTGTGGGTTTGTGTGTATGTGTGTAACTTGATTGGGCAGTTACTGGGATTTTAATCACATTGAGCAATGGTAAAAACCTCTTCTAATAGTAATTGAGTAATGCTTAAATAAAACCTCTCTATGACTTAAAATATCAATGATACTACCAAAAATCTTTTCCATATAAATACATACATATTTAAGTTGTATCATTTCTATAATCTTAAAATCTAGATGTTTTCTCATGTTATATATTTGAAGAAGTATACAGCACAATAGCGGGCATATTCTTGAAACGCCACAATGGTCTATGCTAAACTGACGTAGGGGTTTGTTTGTATTCTCTTAATATGAACTCAGATCATTTCATTGATTCCTCACACAGGTATGATGAAACAATGATTTTTAAATATAATTTAGCAGTGATGATATTGGCCTCAATCCTTACCTCTGATTCCAAAATAATTACTTTATGCTCTGCCTTCTCCCTTATACTAAATTCCAGTTTTGAACTTAAATGTGTTGAAATTATAAAAGCGTGTCTCATGACTGCAACTACACAGTAGTGACATAGAGGTGTCTGTGAAATCTGGAGCATCAGTTACAACTGTGTTGACACTCTCAACATAGGAGTGATTCTTATAATAATTTTAAAGTACAGGAAGTAATTATAGGAGGAAAAAAGCATAAGCAAAAGTGAATGAAAGAACAGGATCAGCATGCTAAGTGTAGCTAGAAATGGGTTAAAGTCTCACAGAATGGCAGAATGTTCCTACCATAAAAGGATGATAACTGTTTGAAATTATGGATATACTAATTCCCCCGATCTGATCACCGTACATTATATATCAAAACATCACTGTGTACCCAATGAGTATGTAAAATTATTATTTGTCAATTAAAAAAATTAAATTAAATTTAAAAAGAAATTGTACCAATATACATTTCTATCAGGAATGTACAAGAGCAACTATTTCCCCAGAGTCTCATTAATCTAATATGTTATCATCATGATTTTAAATTTAGCCAATCTAATGAATGAGAAATTGTATCTCAATTGGCTTTAAATACCGCATCTAGAGAACAGTCTTATTACATAAGAAAGCAGGAAATATGGAGACAAATTGCCCTGTTGATACCGTCTCTGACTCCACTGTTATTTTAACATTGGGAAAATTATTGAAACTCTTTGTGCTTTGATCTCTTTATCTGTAAATAAAGTGACAATAATAATATCTAATTTATACAATTGCTACATTGATTAAGATATAATCACATGTAAAGCAATCAGAATAATGTCCGACTCAGTAAGTACGTAATAAATGTGTTTGTATACATTTGTCAAAATTCACACATGCATATGTATTTACGTAAACATATATCCATATTCTTATATATATATATATACACAAACCTGTCTTAATGTAACCACTTTTATTATAGATACAGATGTAGATATAAATATAGATATATTTTTTAATCAGAAATAAATGATCAAATGAAATAAATGCTTTTTAAGTATGTTCTGAGATGATCTTATGATTGTTTTCTTCACCCATAAATGTTATGAATTTTATTAAATATTTATATTGTATTAAATTATTATCCCCATATCATTCTTTGACAGCACTATAGAATTTTAGTCACCGAAGTTTAATTTAAAAAATTGTATTCTTATTTATAAAGGAAATTGGCTGATCTTATATTTCAAAACCCTTTTACAGAAGCATGTCAGAGATAGTGTTGGGGCTCAGAAAACAATGCCCCAACATGAAGTCCTCAGAAGCAGCATCAGAGGCAAATTTTTTCTCTGACCTTCTACGGCCCTCCTCTCTGTCTCTCAGTCCCGTTTTCCCTCAAGCCTAGCCATAGAGACTGGGATTCCTCTTCCCCAAAGTAGGTCATAGAAACCAGAACCCCCTTTTCCCCAATGCCAGGCATAAAACCTAAAAATATTATTTTAACTTTCCCTCTTCATTTCTGTGAAAAAGCTGGCCATGAAGAAATTCTCTGACTTACCTCGTTCAGGTCATGAGACCCTCGCTCCCGAGAGAGTCCTGCCCACACTCAGAAGGAAAGAATGCGTACTCAGAGAGGCCAATCTGAGAATCTACAGACAGGCCTCCTCCACTTAGTCTGTTGGCATTAGATCCACCCTTTTTACTCAATCGTATTTCTACATGGCTGTCCATACTTCATTGAACCTAAGCATAAAATGGACAATTTCCCGTGTATCTTTGGGATCTTCATTCTAAAGGCTCCTCTGTATATACATTAGATGTTTATATGCCTGTTCTCTGATTAATCTGCCTGTTTTGAGTTGATTTGTCCATGAGCCTTCAGAAGGCCAAGCCCTCGGTTCCTACAATACAGACAAGGACACAGTTCATAATTGCAATAATGGCAATATATTATTGTGTTATACAGTGAACATGCGTGTGTAGTACCACCCAGAACAAGGATTAGAAATTAACCAGAATTCTAGAAGCTCCCCTTCATCGACCCCTCCATTGGTGCCCCACTCCAAAGATAAATATATCCAGATGTTTAACAACAGGTTAGTTTGGGCTGTTATTGAAATTTATTCAAAGGGAATCAACAAGTGTTACAATTTATACTGCTACGTATATTATTGGTATTAGACTAGCATTATATAAAATAATTTGAGAGTGTGAAGATATTCCTATAGTCTGATAAACAATCAATTTTTCATTTATTTCATTTATTTTTCATTTCCAGTTGGAAGAGTCAGTTTATATCCACTAGGTCCAAATAATTTTCTAATCTTCTCCATACTTGCTTTAGTCCTACTTAATTTGGCATAGGTTGACAAAGGATAGTTAACAATTCCCATTTCTATTGTTTCCATCAATTCCTTTTTCTCTGCCGTGCATGCATTATGAGTACAAAGTCTGTGCTATTTAGCTCATAAATATTTGTATTTCTTTCTCATTGTAGATTGTAAATGTCATCTTATTAAAATTACCTTTGTTACCTCTGTTAAAGCCATTTATCTAATGTGGCCATAGTAATGGTGATACTTTAATTTTCTTCATAATTTTTTCTATTTTTAGGTTTTTTTTCCAGTTAGCAAATTATACTTTTAAATCAAAAACAGATTATGCAAGCCAAAAACCAAAATCCTTCTTTATAAATAATAAAAAAAAAATCAATCAGCTGCTTTTAGTGTTGGCTACTGACTGTTGAGGATCTGGGGATGATCTCGCTATACCGTGTAAGTTGTAAAGAATTAGTTGACGTCATAGATTGACTGGATAACTTGCCAGGAGACCCTTTCTTCTTCAAAGTCTTGTCAGAGGTGATGGCATTTGCATATTTGGGAGCCTTTCTGTTTCTACAAGAGAGTATAGGCAGTGATAGTTTTTTACAATACTGCCAGTCAAATTTTGATGATATTTTGTAGTAATAACTAGCAACTGGTTAGTCTTTGAGTAGATTCCAAGTAAAAATGTGAACTGTAAATAGTTGTCTTGTTGCATACATGATGTAATTTATTAACATCATCAAAACTGTATTTCATGAACACACATAAAATAATTATAAATTCTGAGATTGTAAACAAAATACTTATGTAAAAATTATTTGCACATTCAAATGCTTTGGAGAATTAATCTGCAGAATTATTTTTCCAAAATAAAGATGACATATTTTATTATGTGAATTCATATATTCTGGAATAGCTATGTCAATATTGTACTAAGTAATACCTCTATAAATATAAGGTGAGCTTTTTAATTTTTGTCATACAAAAATGTTGCTTCCTAACCTTTTCATAGTTTTTCTTATACTTTCATAAAGCCAAGTATGAAAATATTTCTTACACTTTCAGAACCTGAGTAAGAAAATTTGTTATGCATTTTTCAAATGATATATTTTAAAATATAATAATACAAATCATCAGCAAACGCTTGACTCCATTGTAGGACAATTACAAAATTTATCACTGAAAATATTTAAGATCTGGTACAGCATGATGGAATAAACACTAAGTTGATATTTTAAAAAAAGCAGGGCCATTGGTCTAAATGTGCCATTCCCAACTTAAGTAACTGACTCTAATTTAGTTTCCTATTCTGTAAAATGAGAGCAATGATGTTTGGCCAATACCATCATGGATTCCTTGGAAAAATAAAATAAAGTCTAAGAAAATTATTTGAAATCATCAAGTACCACTCAAATATAACATGGTATTTATATAGGCTTAGTGCCAGAATGCCAATGAATTCCTTAAAGTATAGGTATCATCTGTATATGCATATATGAATTAAGAATGTTTATTAACTAAAAGATTAAGAAATATGTAACATCAGGATTTCGATAAATGTTGTTCTTAAAATAGCAACTTTAATCCTAATTCCGTTCGCACTTGTTTAGTACATATTGATAGAAATTGGCTTGACATTTAGACATTTCTCATTAGCCTTAATAGCATCAAATAAAACTGTTATGTCTGTGTACTGTTGTGGGCAAGGTGGGAATGAACCTTTACCCGTTCTCCGCGTATGTGCTAAATTGTAAAGTCTATTTACATTTCAGTCTAGTGACAATCACAGGCTCACAGCTGTAGTTGCAATAGGAAATCTGGAAGAATTTAAATAGAGATTAGAAAAAAGTAGAAAGTGTGAAGATTGCTGAGTTTCCCCATGGCAATTTGTGACATCTACATACTAAAAAGGTTCTTTCATACCATATGGATAAAATTGTTCTGTTATACACATTAGTCAACTGTTATTTTTTACTCTGAGAAACCAAGATAATGGCTTTTGGGGACCCTTACAAGAGAGACAATTCTCACTATTAGCAAAAAGACAACAAACCATGCATTTAACATTTGTTCCTCTAAACACACTTCATAATATATCAAGACACATTGCTTTTTAGTGAAAATAATTTATTTATATTTTTCAAATGTATTATTTTCCATCCAAGCAGAGTGGTATGTTTCAAGTAATTAGTCACACTGAATTATATTAGGTTGAATGTTATTCCTATATGCGAACAGTTAAACTGGCATACAATACTGGGAAAATTGAGGCAAATTGTGTATATTGTTAACTGAATCTTCAAAGTAAAATTTAAGTGAAATGTTAGTTTGTGTTTGAATTCACAGCAACATACTCTTCGAGACTGTCATTCTGGCAAAGGCATGACCATAAATTTGTGAAATATTTATTACTCAGAAATATGTTTTTTAATAGCCTGAGATTTGAAAATTAACACATATATCTATTACCTCCTGGGTGTTGGCCCTTTGATCTTGCTTCCTACTTTATACATATGTTTTTTTAAATGCAACTGTGAAATAAGTTTGGTTTAGCTTTATTGTACTTGCCCTTAATGGGTTAGGAAGAGAAATAACTTGTAAAAAGATAATTGCAATATAATGTTAGTGGAGAAATAAAATGCTCAAGACACAATAGGAGAACAAAAAACATATGCATTTAAACACAGAGGTTGGGTTACTGAGAATTTCCTGCAGGATTTGCACTTTATAGGAGTTAATTAGGTGCGAAACAGGGACAAGAGGTGAGAGAAGGTCACAATTATTGTAAAGAAAGACTTGGGGGAGGCAGCTATTAGCTCAAATATGGCCCTTCTGGCAGAACTCTTCTCTATGTCCTCAATTAGCCAGTGATTGCACAACAGAAGGCATAGTTCCCCCCCACCCAAGGGTTTAAAATTAGCATTACAATTCTGTTGTTAAAGGCTATTATTTGGCTTCCAGAAAATTAACATAATGTCATCTAGTGCCCAAGAATTCAATGGCCATTATGGATAGAGCCTCCCTGTATATCAAATAATGAAACTTCAATTTTGATATCACCTTCTGATAAAATTCAATAAAAGGGCATAAAATGCCAGAATATGGTTATCCCAGTGATTTTTTCAGGAAATAAAAAAATATTCAATTCTTTTCTACACATAACTTTCAAAGGATTACACTTTTCTGTAGTACGTACATACTCCTTTTTGTTCTTCTTCTCCTTGGGTTAAGATTATGAAAGTTCTACACAATATGAAGATTTATTCTGATCATCTTTCCTCCTTTCCTCATCATCATGCTCTTCCCTCCTTTTCTCCGTGAAATTATTTTTTTCTTTCTCTCTCTCAACACAGAAATTTATTTCTCAAAATTATGGAGGTTGAGAAATTTAAAATCAAGGCACCAGAATTCAGTGTCTGGTGAGGGTTCACTTTCTCACAGATGGGACTTCTCATTCTGTTCTCCTGTGGTGAAAAGGGCCAAGTTCTTTCTCTGATTAATTTTTCCTAAATATTAAGTTTCTATTTTAATGTGCTACCTTCAGAGAAAATATCTGTGAGCCACCAGTCTAAACCAGTCTGTGAGCTGCCAATCTAAGCCAGTGCCCATGTTATGAAATCTCAACTATCTTCTTTTACTTTCCTTCACAAAACATCTGATCCGTTAACGTTTTTCTTTTATATTTCCCTCACATATGTCTTTCCCATGATTAGATCGTAAGCTCTGTGAAGTAGCAGCCTTGTTCCTCGCACACACTTCTGTTTCTCTGTACTTGCTTAGGAGGGCTCAAAACGTATTTGAGGACGGAATGATTTAATGAGTAAATGAAGAAAACATCAGACATACTCCCGTATGGTAATATTATGATTCCGTAAGGTAAAAAAAAAAAAAAATGTTTTTGGCAGCCTGATTGTTTTATTTAGACTTGAAGACAACTTGAGAAAAAAAATAAGTTTTTTGTTAAGCCCACTGGCTCCATCTTATACCTACTGCTATTGATTTTTTACTACTGTCAGGCTTTGTACTGTTTCCCACTGAATCCAGCCTGAGTAGAACCTAACATACAAGATCTGCCTTCAAATTAACCTTCATTTTAATTTTTGGTTCAGCCTTACTGCTCTGCAACTTTGGGCAAGTTACTTAATATCTCTAAGTTCCAATTTTCTCATCTATAAAATTACTAATATAAAAACTGCTGCATTAGTCAAAACCAATAGACTGCATCTATGGAGAAAAAGATTATGAGAAATTGGCTCCCATGTGATATAAAGGATGGAAAGTTCAAAGTCTGCAGGGTGGGCTGACAAGCTGAAGATCCAGGACAGCCAGTGTTCCAGTTTGGGTCCGCAGGTATCTGATGTAGAACTAGGAAGCGCTGATGTTGCAGATACGGTCTGAAGGCAGACTGCTGGAGAATTCTCTCTCGCTCAGGTGGATGCTCTTGTTTTGTTTAGGTTCATCTGATTGGATTATGGAAGACAATCTGTTTTACTGAAAATTTACTGATATAAACACTAATCTCATCCAAAACGCCCTCACAGAAACACCCAGAATAATGTTTGACCAACTACCTGGCGTCCCAACCAAGTTGAAACACAAAACTAACCATCACACCTACCACAAGTGGCTTCATAGGACATCAAAAAATCATGTATAAAATTTTAGAGTATCTTACATGTATTAAATTCTCGAAAGATGTTAGTTATTGTTATGATTGTTATGTTTAAAGTTGTTAACGATCATCAATGCTTTTGTCTCTATTCCGTCCACAGCTATCATGAAAACTAACATATACCTTGTAAAAGAATGGAAATATTATTACTTTTAAAGAGATATAGATAACTTACACTTTATCATTATTCCTTAAATTATCAACTTTAGCACCCGGGGCTCTCACCTATAAATTGTAAGCACGCAGTAATGAATACTTGTGTTTTCAATTGTATCAGGTTTACAGTTTTTACTTTGTAAACTATTTATCACTCAAGGTCCAGCCCAAATGTTACCTCAATTTTTAAGGTTTACATGATCTCTATTAATGCCCTCAACTGTGCCCACAAATCATAATACTATTGCTTCTAATTTTATCATAGTAAATTCATCAATAAATTCATTTTAGTGCTCAGAATTAGGTTCAAAAAAGCTATGATTGTAGAAAGTTGAACTCATAGAAGTAGAGAGTAGAATGGTGGTAACCAGGGGATGGGGTGGAGGGGGTTGAAGAGATACTGGTCCAAGGATACAGAACTCCAGTTAGAAAGAAGGAATAAATTCAAGAATTCTGTTGTACAATATAGAGAGTATAGTTAGTAACAATGAATTTCATGCTTGAAAATTGTTAAGAGAGAATAGATTTTAAATGTTCTCACCACAAAGAAGGTGGGATAATGCGTATGTTAGCTAGCTTGATTTACCCATTCCACAATGGTTATGTAATTTAAAACATGTTATACACGATAAATATATACGACTTTATGTGTCCATTAAAAAATAAAGTGATTGCATTAATAACATTAAAAAAGCTATGATGCTGAACATTTCTTTTGATTCACTGAGAAATAAAATTGAGATTAGGTGCTAATCAGAAAAGTGATATTAAAATGACACTTTGGCTACCAATCCCAGAGCACTAGGAGTTTGTCTGGGCATAGTTACTCTTCAACCCCAAGAAATCTCTGAAGTAAGCAAATGAAATAGTGTAACATTTTATTATAAGCTTGGATGCTGCTCATTTCAAAACAAAATTCACTAGAATGTGGGGTAGACCATAAGGGCACTTGTAAGTTGGAAGCAGTCGATGATAGGACCAAAGCAAGACTCAGGGCCTACTATTTATCAGAATAATAAATCTATATCACAGAATTCTCTACTCCAATAAGGAAAAAAAAATGCATCTCTATAACAAAAATGTAAAGACTGTTAATATTAGAAAAATATTTTTTGCTTTGAAAATAATTCCATTCCGTAGACTACCCATGTTTACATATATAGAGAGTTAAGCCCGTTCTGCCCTCCCATGTTTCCCCTTTAGCATGTTCTATAGACTAAAGGACAGCTCATGAGCCAGAGGGAACAAAGCGTAGCTCTTAAAGCCAGAAGGCTATGCTCACTCCCAAGGTCTAAACTATTAACAGTAAAGAAATATGAAAGAATTTCATTCAGGGTACAAAATGCCAATTTTATTACTGAAAAAGTTGGATTTGGAAGGTTCTTTGGATCTAAGGTCAAAATGAACTTCCTCTTCTTGTCCCTGGTCTAGGGCTTTACAGTAGAGAAATTTCAGTATGCGAGGCAGACACTAACCTTGCCATCCACGCTGGGATCACACCTGCCCGGCACCATAGACGCAGCTATCTCCAGAACAGCCCCATGTGTACAGTAGCATTTAACATAAGAATCTTGACCAACAGAGGACACCAACATGGAGCATGTCTCCTGCCTTTAATAAGGTGTCCAAACAGGATGGAAGTTTACTTTCTATCAGTCAAGGAAAGATACATGAATAGAGACAGAGAGAAAAGTCATCCCTCATCATTCCTTTAGTAGACTGAAAAATATATCTACATAGTGAGTATACACAAGGAAGAAATGGATAAAATATTTTCTGATAATTTTGCACTAAATGTATAATAGTTTACCAAAAAAGCTATTAAAATGATCCTCATCCAAAATATATTAAACAGAAACCCATGTGTGAATAAGTGATCATTTCAGAAGTACCTTTTTAAAAACTTTGAATGAGCTTAGAACCAGTTGATTCAAATTGTTTTGAGTTATAGAAATATAATTTAAATACTTATATGCAATATATGCTCTGTATCTGGCCAGAGCAGAGTTGAATATCTACATTGACTCATGTTTCCCATGAAATTAAATGGTATCATTCAAGTCACATCGTATTAAAATATGACATATCTAACACTTTGGACTCAAGTTCTTGGAAGGGTAATTTTCAAGTTGAAGATTAAAATAACCATCCTTATGAAAAGACATTAAATGGACATCAAATATCTGTGCAGTCATGTTTGGGCTTCCTACACATCTTGCATTTATATTCAATTGATATACCAAGTTAGAATGCAAAATACTTTATCCTTGCTGATATACTTGAGGAAATATGTCAGTTGGCATTGTTTATATATTAACTAACTTTTATAAGCATTTTTCACATACCTATGATTGGCGTAAAAGCATCATCCCAGTGTTGAACAAATATTAAACTTTCCAGACATTTTTGTTGTTACACAGCTGACGTTCTCTTTGAATTATCTGCACATAAATAGACCTTTATATGTAAAAGCAAAAACAC
This sequence comes from Lepilemur ruficaudatus, assembly GCA_963574885.1. NCBI lineage: Eukaryota > Metazoa > Chordata > Mammalia > Primates > Lepilemuridae > Lepilemur > Lepilemur ruficaudatus. The sequence goes on from CAUYRT010005563.1 coordinate 19,236, forward strand.
AAACACCTAGACTTGAACACTTGGAAGATGGAAGGGTCTTTGAGAATGCAAATGAGCCAGCGAAGAGTGCCCTCTGGTTTCTGGATGTCACCAGAACTGACTTCGAACTACACCAAAGTCACCATTATCTGGCTAAGGGATTCTGGTAAATATTATTAAGGAGATCAATCTCAAATGACAATTAGAAACTCAGGAATGACTTAAAGCGTGGGCATAGAAATACTAAATGAAAGAGTAATGCTAATATTTTGGAATGTTAGAGCTAGAAGGGAGATTTACCAACACTTCCTTTTACGTACAAAAGGCTTTGTGAAGAAAGAGAAAAAAATGGATATTTTCCAGATGTTTTACACTTTCCCATTCCTCAAGATGAAAAACAGACTTTCTCTTGTGGTCTTTGGTGCCGGTGCTGGGCTGGAGTCAGGGTCAGGAGAGAAAAAAGAAAAAAAAAATGAGGATTCCCCCAACACAGTTCACAAAACAACATTTCTCTCCCTGTTTTTTTCTATGTAAAAGAAGTTTCTTTCTATGGCAAGTGCTTGTGTTACCACAACCTGCATTCCTGAGGCTGCTCTACCACTGGGGCTGACCCAGGATTGGGAGAGATGAGAGGAGAGAAAAAGAAAGATTTCCTTCGCTTTCTCCAGATCACAGGGAAAAACAAAACAAAACAAAACAATATTTATTGCTGCCATGGCGTCATTTTTCTAGTCTTAACTTCCCTCTTCAATCCATGTGCCAGTGTTTACTTTTCAGAGTTTTCAGGTAGTCATTTTGGTATTTTGTCCACATTTTTTTTAGTTTCAATCAGTGGAAAATATAGTCTGCAGTGGGATTACTCAACCTGGGGCAGTAGACCATAAGGGCCCCAATATTTATTTTTGAAACATGTGGTTGAAAAGGATAGAAAAGACATTTATAAGATAACCAGAGCATACAGGCAAATACAGGAGATATGATTCTAAAAATTTTAGTCAATACGTAGATGTGGCTAACTGATTTGATGTGATTTTCTTCAGCATTTCCCTTCAGATGTGAAAATTATGAATGAAACATTGACACCACATAAAAACTAATTCATTCAGGAATTACTGGGTTTCCTCGACTATGTGTGGGTAATGATGGCAATATTTTAAGCTCAAGGAACATGCTCAGTGAAACGAAAAGCTTTACATAGAACGTCTTAAAGCCCTGCCTGTCAGGACGTCTGGCTTTTGGGATGGCTGCAACAGCCAACAAAAATAGAAAATATAATTAAATGAAGAACCCCACCTAAATTTTAAGTAGATCAGAGTGTTTGGGGAAATTTAGTCAATTTCAATATACAACACAATTTGATTTAGTCAAATTACTACAATTCAAGTATAAAGAAAATTACAAACATGCAGGTGAAAAGCCAAAATTTTTTAATAGGCGAACAAACAAAACCAGGCTGAATCAAAATGAAGTTCACGGAATAAACATTTAAACCAAGTATTCTTTACCTGGCAGAGTTGCCACTTATCTGCGAAGACAACGGAAGAAATTATGAAAAATTCACAGATACCTGTATATTCTCTCACAAATATTGATTAGAAGTTGCATGACTGCCAGGTGCCATAGTCTAAAATGCCTGCTAGTGAACAACTAAGCCATTAAAAAACCAAAGTTGAAATAGCAGTTATAACGATGTTTACAGTGTTGTGGAGACGGTGTTACTGCTCAGTATTTTGACTCTCCCTTTTATCTGAGCACGTGCAGGGATTATCCTCCCTGGTCCCTTGAAGTTAAGTATGACCATGTGAATCATTTTGATCAATGAAATAATGAGCAGAACCTCAAATACATTTTGAGACGGTGGAATTTTAAGGCAGTGGAGCTCTGGTCATTTTAGATCGTCTCTGAGTGACCACAATGAGACCCATCTCTCATGGTCACACGATGTAAGGTAGAAATAAGTCTTGTTATTAGTAACTGAGATTTAGAGTTTCCTGTTACTTCAGAATATCCTAATATATGTTGACTCATAAACACAACATAAATGTTCAGATTCTAGGAGAAAAAAAAACTTAGTACATAAACATATGTAAAATGTCACTCTATAAGGCAGAATATAAATTCAAAATTTACCAACAAAAAGTCAAGAGGAATATTTATTTATTTTGAAGTTGACAAATTCAAAAATGATGGCTCAAATTAAAAATACATCTCTAATAGATTTTCAAATTCTAAAATTCCAAATGGATGAGGGGGAAATAAAACAATGTCAGTGAAGAAGTAACAGGGCAAATCCAACAGTGCATTAAAAGAATGATAGACTGTTATCAAATGAAATGTATCCCTGGGATGCCGGAACTGTTCAACATATTCGAACCAATAAAATCAATAAATGTGACATGCCACATTAACAGAATGAAGGATACATATCATTTGGTCATCTCAATAGATGCATTTGATAACAATTCAACATCCTTTCATTATAAATTAAGCTTTCAACATATTTGTTATAGTAGAAATATACCTGAACATAATAAAGGGCATATATGACAAGCCCACCGATGATATATTCAACAATAAACATTATTATTTTTGTTTGTTTGTTTGTTTAGGACTTCACTGAACTAGTTTTATGAAGTACACAATCTTTGTCATGTGTAGCCAATGAAGCCTCAACACATAGTAGCTTTGTTATTAACTAACAACTGAACAAAGATTTTCTTAAATGTCTGGAATCAGTAAGTCCCCCAGCCTTTGTCGAGTAAGTCTGTGTTTGGAGCATTCATGCAGAGCTCGGCCAGGCTGTTTATAGCTGTGCCTTAGCCTTCACTTCCCAGGTACCCAGAACCACAAGGACAAACAAAAGTGAGTGCTGAGAGCCATCTCAAATTGTCCCTTGGCATGTTCGTGGCCCTGGCCCTGGCCCTACATATTCCTATAGCCATCTACATTCCCTGGAATAGGTCAGAACTTTTTGAAGTCCCTTATGCTCATTTGATTTTCAAACTTTTCCTTTTAAGATTTTTGATCATTTTGTCATTTGCTCTAACTGTTGTTGTCACCTGAGGCAGCTGCAATATTAAACAATTTCCACAGCTTATTTTTGATAATGATAATAATGTTCAAATGTGCTTCTAGAGGAACTCGGAGAACTCCGGCCTCTGTCTTCTCCCTCTGGTGCCTTCAGGGTTGTTGGACTTCAAGACCAGTGCAGAAGTGGGCAGAGAGTAATGGAAATAGTGCAAGTTAAAACATCACAAAGCTGGCTGTTCTTTCCAACATTCATCTCTTTTTCTAGAATAAATATGCCTCAGATAGGTACAATTGTCCATTAATTTCCAGAATTCTGAAACAGTTGACTTTAACTTTTTTTTTTTTTTTTTTTTGCCACTGTTGTTCTCCTTGCTTTTATGAAGAACGAGATTTTCAGTGGTCCTTTCTCTGCCATTTCTGCTGACATAACATTTTCTATTTCTTATCCAAATACATTGTAATTCCTTTATTTGCTTTAATATAGTTATATTTCTTGCCTCCTAAAGGCCTCAGGCATATTACTGTTTGCCTTGAACAAAATTCATGTCTCAATCTAAATACACTGAATCCTAAAAAAGATTTTCTTTATTTTCCTCTTGCTATGCTATAATCCTATATTATAGATCACCACCAAATCCTATGCTTTAAGTTAAATCATCACATAAGTTAAATATCTGTCATGTTTAAAAGATTGTAAGATCTTAGAAATTGTGAATCAATCCTGTCTTCTTCCATGCATTCTTCCTGGCACCTAATAATATGATTCTTGGGTGGGTTTCACCCAATCAAATTGTGTGAAGCTGCCTGAATATAAGAACATTTATTGAAAAAAATTATATATATATGCATATAAAAAGATCTACGTAATGTCAGTTATTTCAAACTATATATCCGATTATTTATGGGTTGTATAGTTAAAATCAGCATTTTATATTTATTTTAATTGATGATCTTTGGGAGAGAAGCACAATATTTGTAGGGACTCCAGTCCTGTTCTTCACATAAAAGTTAATGTGAAGCATCACTACACACTGTATATTACCCAGAAACACAAGGTCAAAAGGGTGACTAACTAGAAGCTCTGCCTTTTTTATTCTGAGAATATCGTATGTTTCTCATAAGACATCCTTCTGGAAAATTCTGAAAAGGGAGACACTGCTCTTGGATTTCTCCTCTGTACATCGCGACACTTCCTCAGTAGAAAATTAAGAAAGAATTCTTAATGGGATCAATATGCTTCAGCTTATATATTTTCTGGAACATTTTTTAGCAAGCAAAGAGCATATTCTTTACGAGGGAACAAAATTAGTAATGAGTATGTAATGTTGTATTTAGGTCATATTGCTACAGTAAAATAATAGAGGGTAATGAAGATCTTTGCAGCTTAGTGTTAAGTGATTTTATTACCAAGTCAATTTTAGCAAGGCTTTATAGTAGAATTTTGCTACTTTATTTCAGGTAGGCAGGTTTTGGGCATTCATTCAAAGAGTCACAATCAGCTTCTCATTAATGCTGTATTATACCTGTGGATCCTGGGCACATTATAATTCCTAATAAATTGAAAGAGCTATTATATGTGGAGATTACAAATGCTATTTTCTTGATTTCTGACTGCAGTTTCTTAATTGAGCAAACATATCATGCTGACCTAAAATCAAGAGGTTGGTTTTTTTGGCATAAATAATTCTATTACTACCTATGATGGGAGATTGTTCCCCTTTTGTTCATAATAGGCCATGATTTGAAGTAGCATTCAATGGAATCACTAAAAATACAAGGGAGGGATTATGCCCCCAATACATGAAGAATCTGTCTTTCTTTTTCTCCCTAGTTGCCATGGCTGCTGGTTGGGAATGACTTATCAGGTTCTTTCAAAGAAAACTCATTTACTGATATTGATTGCATTTTAAAGAAATCATAAAACAAACGGTTTTAGAGGTGGAGAGAAAATGTCGGCCCAATGTCTTTTGAGTACAAAAAAATATACCACAAAAAATCAAATCAGAAAACTAGAACGATAAGACTGAAGCTACAAACCAGTATCTTGGAAGGGTAGACCTAGTAGATAACTGTTCAGAATTATCGTGAGACTTCAGAGAAGTTACTCAGACGATGCGGTGTCAGAATGCCTATTTGTTAGCAGCCATAGTTAAGGAAGAGTGTTAATGAGAGAAATTCCTCTTAAATCTACAGGGAGGCGATCCCAAAGAAGAATGTGGCTTCCCTGCTATTCCCTGCTGTCCTAATTAAGGCTCCAGTACCTTCATCCACATGTCAGTTAATTCACACACAGGATCAGCAATACTTTGCACCTTACAGTTTTAGAATCAAAAAGTGTACAGGGTGTTAGAGGACATGTATTCCAGCTATTTTTCCTATAGTTGAGGAAAGGATAAGTGATTCATAAGAAGTCTAAAACTAACTATTGAAAACAATAACTAAGATTAGAATTCAATTTTCTTTACTTCAAATCCAGTATTTTTTCACCACATCCAAATGTCTTTCGATCTCAACTGTTTTGAATTGTCCTTACACCTTATTTTATTGTAATAGTTTTCTGGAACTTATAAATACAGTGATATATATAATTCTTAATTTTTTTTTTTCTTATTTTTGTTGCTTCAATAAGCGTAGTCTTCAGTCTTGCCTAAGAGCATAGTCATTTTCCCCAGGAAGAAAACACAAAAATAACCCCACTCTCTTTTCATCATGATGGGGTACACAGAGTTCTGAGGGGCTGCACTCTGCCAGTCCATGACTCCTCGAACCATTGCGACTGTTGCACCCAGGCACTCTGTCGGATGAGGGATTTCCTGCTGCTGGACGGTGACACACAGGGCCTCTCTTCTCAGAGACTCCCCAACCTATCCCCTGCAAAAGGCAGAAGAAAATCCACTTATTAATACACCCGTGCTGTTCAAACCCATGTTGTTCAAGGGTTAACTATATTTAATTATATCTTAGATATACCAATTCTTTAGGGAACAAGAGTAATATAGTCTGTGTATGTAGCTTTTCGGTGATATATCTCAGAAGTCCTAGAAAAATAAGTGGCAATAAACATTCAATTGGAACTTGAGACTTATTAACTTTTATGGCTTCAAACAATCCAATACACAAGAATTTTTTTTTTCCAAAGTACACCTCTCATTATTTAATTCTGCTACTGATATTTCTAATATTTCTAAAAGTTTCATATGTCCTACAGAATTAAAGCCAAACACATAGGGACAATGTTTGGTGGTCTCTAGCATAACTAGACCAGACATCTTTCTTTCTCTTTTCTTGTCTTCACCCACACTTACCTTTTCTTTAAAAATTCACTCTTTTTAATCACTTCTTATCTGTCTATGCCATGACGTCCAGGGATGCCTCCTTTCCCAGAGCGTCAACACATTTTTCCACATCTATCTTCTGCCAGTTTTGAAAATCTCCTTTTATGCTCTGTGTTCCTATAGCAATACCAATTATAGACCGATAGATATATAGATAAATTCTTCTCCGTGTCCTCCACTGAGTCTGACACCATTTTTTGCTGAGTGTTGAATTTCATCATCTGTGATGTTATTATATTTACCATCTGATACAAACGAGGTTCTAATGTATAGTTCTTAATTTAAAACATACCATATTAAATGGAAGTGTTATGTACCAATGAGGCAAGTTTCTGATCTGTTACTATATAGATTAATTTTAAACTTAAAATTTCAGTGGTATTATATTGAAGGAATCTAAACATCAAGGGAAATTTATTTTATATTATATGTACTCATATACCTTTATATGTAATGACTATTAATGTAAACTATTGGATTTAGAAATGTCTTTCTGTTTTTCTACTTTCTATTTCTCTCTCTCCTTTCCTCATGCTCCTTTCTTTCTCCAATCTCACTATCATACATGAAAATCCATTTCTTTATTATACATATGCTGGTTTTTTCAATGTTTGTAGTTCAAAGTTAATTTTGAGGACTGTAATATTTGTATTATTGTCCTTCAACCATAACATTCAGTGAGATTTCCCTCTTGCTGTGGATTATCCTCTATTTATTCTGGACAGCATTTCAACCTAAAAAATGGAGATGTAATTTGTTTTAATCAATAGATTTCTTGCCAGGCACATATGCAAAGCTTCCTTTATTTCAAGTTCAAATGTTTGTTTTCTTCTAGTGATTGCCATGCTTTGCTGGTATTTATTCAGTGGCCCAAAGCTTAGTTGTATTATTTGGAGTAAGTAGCAGAAGAAAATTGTCTGTGATTTCAATTTAATTTTGTTTTATTCTCAAATATTCATTTATTTTGTAAAATGTAACCCAATAAAGTTTTTTATATCACATAATCACAATTAATTTATATTTTTAATATTAGTAGCTTTGGAACTATTAGATTTTTGCATTTAGCAACTGGCAATATTTTCTAATAGCTAAAATAGGTATATTAGTTTTCTAGTAGTAATTGCAATTATTTTGTTTCAACCTAGTGTTAATAATAAGCCTTTATCATTCTCTACTTGTAGAGAATTAAACTGTTAATGCAGTTAGCATTAATAGAATGACCTTGGTTAGCCACTACTATAGAGAAATGAATATCTGCTTTGTGTTCTTAGATTTGTGTGGATCATTACAGATTACAATATATAATTCAAATATTTTAAAAATTATTTTATTAGTTCTCAAAGTATTTATATTATGTATACTTGTTTCTATGTTGTTTTATGAGTATAAAATTACAAATTAATTTTTATATAAATTAAGCTTTTCTATGAAATAAGGATTGTTGATACACTTGTTCTCCAAGAGACAATAACAAAAGTGATATTGGGAAACCCAGTAATTGTGCTCCTTGATACATACTCAAAGGAGATGAAATCCTATGTCCACACAAATCCTATATGTGTATGCTTACAGCAGCTGTATTCATAATTTCAAAAACTTGGAAGCAACCAAGATGTCTTTTAGTAAGTAAGTTGATAAATAAACTATAGCGCATCCAGAAAATGGAATAATACTCAATTCTAAAAAATAAATGAGCTATGAAGCCATGAAAAGACATGGAGGACAGTTAAATCCATATTTCTAAGTGAAAGAAACCAATCTGAAAATTCTATATATTAATACTATATGATTCCAAATATATGGCATTTTGGAAAAGGCTAAACTATGGAAAGAGTAGAAAAAAGTCAGTGGTCCAGGGGCTAATGGAAAGTGGGGGATAAGTAGGCAGAGCACACATGATTTTAAGGGCAGTGAAACTCCTCTGTATGACACTATAATGGCACATACATGTCATTATACATTTGTCCAAACCCATAGAACGTACAGCACTGAGAGTGAGTCTTAATTCAAACTGTGGACTTTGGCTGATAATGGGATGTATCAACATAGGTTCATCGATTGTAACAGCATACCATTCTGATGGGATGTTGACAGTGGAAGAGGCCATGCATGTATGAGGACAGGAGTGTATGGGTATGCTCTGCACCTTCAGCTCAATTCTGCTGTGAGCCTAAAACTGCTCTAAAAACTAAAATCCATTTTTTTTTTAAAGATACCTGGTGGAAAAAATTTAGAAATGCATATCCTGTCAGAAATGAGAATTATTATTTCTAGAATTTATAATTTATTTCAGGTTGTTCAATTAGACTGTGGCACATTCATCCCATTTCTTCATTAATCAGTACTAAACAATATTTTTTAAGAAGAAAATATGCTGGACCTGGAAGAGAATGTGATGAATGAAAAATATTTTCTACACTTAAGAAGCTCACCACCAATGGGAAAACCAAAATATAAATTATGTAAAAATGAAGGGAAAATATAATATTAGATATACAAAAAGTACTTTGGGACCAAGAAACAAAATACTCTCTGTCATTGTGCATGGGGTAATTCAAACTTATAAGTGTTTTAATTGAGTAAAAATAATTACATGTCCAATTAATCTCTAATAAGGCCTTCAATCATATTTTTATTTTCATAGAAAGATCTCTTACATAAACTATATTTTCAATTATGAGTGAAACTTTACTACATACCACAGGAAAGACAGTCAAAGGATTAGGAATTTCTCTTGTAAATGGGGTGGGTTGATAGTAGAGGGAAGTAGATAACTTACATATCTACTATCCTTACTATTAATATTTAAGAATATTTATTTTCTTCTTTAATTATTGTGATGATTAATTTAGATGTCCACTTGACTGGGTTTAGGGATACCCAGATGTCTGGTAAAACATTATTTCTGGGTATGTCTAAGAGAGTATTTCTGGAAGAGGTTAGATTTGAATCAGTGGATTGAGTAAAGATGACTTGTCCTCAACATTGTGGGTGGGTCGTCCAATGCATTGAGGGCCCAATAGAACAAAACGATGCAGGGAGGTGAATTTACTCTCTCTTCTTGAGCTAGGACATCCAATTTCTTCTACCCTTGAATATCAGTGCTTCTGGACCTTGGGCCTTCAGACTGTGGGGACAGACTTACCAAAGTGCCCACCACCCCACTCAGGCCTTCAGCCGGGGACTGAAAGTTACATCATTGGCATCTGACTCTCAGGGCTTTAGACTCAAACTGAATTATTAATACACCATTCACTTTTCTGGTTCTCCAGTTATATTGTGGGACTTCTCAGACTCTAAAATTGCATGCACTAATTCCCCTTATATATATGTGTATTTTTTTCTAGTAATATATAACATATATGTGTGTGTTTCTCTGGAGAACAATGACTGATATAATTTTCTTCTCTCTGCCCCTCCCCCCTGCTGCCTTTATAGGGATAGAAATAGTATTTAAAACTTTTGACTTAAATTTTTCTAAGGACATAAATAAAGATGACACTAACCTTCCAATAAAAGCTCTTGATGCAATTTTGACTAGATTCTAGAGGTTTGATATCAAGTTACAAAGTCTAAAACTGTAGGTCCTTTTTAAATGAGGTCACTATCAATCTTTAGTTAAAAAATAGTTGGAAATAGGTTCAGATTAAGCATAAGAAGCACTTGGTTATATTCAAGTTTATTATAGCCTTTGTATGTATTTAAATATATATTGTATATGGTAATAAATATTGTTCACCTCTTAAGTTATATTTTTATAAAATCATTGGACATGTTTTCACTGCATCCCACAAATTTTGATAAGTTGTAATTTCATTTTCATTTCTAAGTGGATTTTTAAAATTTTAGAGAGATTGGAAGTCAACCAAGCACTCGGTACTATTTTGGTTATCTCTTCTATCATAAATAAATCACTTAAAACCCAGCAACCTGAATAAAAGACATTTATTACCGTATAATTTCTGAGGCTTAAGAATCTAGGAGCACCTCACTCAGATGGTTCTATGTCAGAATCCCTCAAAATATTTCAGTTTAATTGTCAGCGTGGGATGCAGTCAACTCAAGCTAAGTTTGGGCTAGAGAATCCTCCTCCACGTTTCCCCAGATGGTTTTGGTCAGCCTTAGTTTCTTGCTAACTGTTGGCCTGAAACTTCAGTCCAGGGGTGGGGAACCTGCAGCCTTAAGCTGACATGTGGCTTTCTAGGTCCTTAAGTGCAGCCTTTTGACTGAATCTAAATTTTATGGACCAAATTCTTTAATTTTTATTAATACCTTTGTGTTTGTCTTTTATATTTTATTTTATTTTTAAAAGGAATGTATTTAAAATACCAAAGAATAAAAAATAAGTTTTGACAAAATAATCCTCCCAGATTGGCCAAGACAATTAGAACCTTAGTAAGCCATAAGGGCTAAATTGACAGCTGCTACACCCATGACTTAGTTCTAACTTCCCCCACCTGACTGGTGCCACTACTGCACAAGGCTGGTTGAGGAGAGTTTACGGGGGTCGAGTACACCAGTCTGTTATCAGCTTTTGACAGTGGTGCATGGTGTTTCTGTTTGAAGTGGAATTTGTAAATAGTTGCACAGCTCAACAGTGTTTTTGAATTCTGTCTGCTTAATAGCCCATCATGTGAAAGAAGACCAAGAGAACACTGAAGGAAGAAAACAGATTTTTTTAATGAGGATTGGGAATTGCGATATTATCTTGTTTCTGCTAAAGATAGAATGATTTGCTTGCTTTGTGATACTGCAATATCAACATTAAAGAAATGCAATGCTCATCAGCATTACAACACTCATAATGACCACACATTTTAAATTAAAAGGAGAGATGTGAACAGGTGTAGTGCAGAAATTAAAATAATGAAAAGCAAAAGCAAAGACAATTATTTCAAGCAGCAATAAGACCTGGACATAATGCCACTGAAGCAACTTATAAAGTAGCTTATATACTTGGGGGAAAAGGGAAGCCATTCAGTGATGTATAAATTGTGAAAGAATGCATTATCAAAGTTGTAGGATTCTTAGACCCTCATACCATTTCAAAGTACAAACAATTGCCTCTTTCAAGGAGAACCATAACTGATTGGTGGCATGAATTAGCCTTCAACTTAACAGAAAAACTTCATGCAATATTTCAAAAGGAAAATGTATATTTTCAGTCACTTTGGATGAATCAACTGCTACTACTGACTCAGCACAGGTTTTATACTTCACGTCATAACAGAAGATTCTCTTTGCTATGAAGAGTTACTTGCTTTGGGCACTCTTGAGAGCAGAACGCAGGGAATAGATATCTTCAACAACTTTCAAGGTAAAAGTCATAAAGTTGTACAGAATTTTGTAAATTTAGTTAGTGTATGTACAGATGGTGCACCTTCCATGACAGGAAAACATGCAGGGTTTATTGAATAGATATAAAAAGTGTTAACAGATCCAGAGGCTCTCATT
>CAUYRT010005568.1:0-18894 GCA_963574885.1 Lepilemur ruficaudatus
GTATTAGCTCACATAACTGAAAGTCTAGCTATAGAGCAGGATGTCAGATGTGGTTGGATATAGGAGCTCAAGTGATGTCTTCTGGACTTGCTTTCTCTCCATCTCTCAGCTCTGCTTTTTTCTCTGTTGACTTCTTTCTCAGGTAGGCACACTCCGTGTGCCCACCCCAAACCAATCACTCTGGCCTGGGTAATATACCTGCTCCTGTATCTGTGAGGTTATTAACTTTATTTAAACTTCTTGAACAGAGAACCAGGCTGGGATAGCTCCCCTAAAGAAAATGGGTGTGCTGATAGCTGAAGAACGGTTATGTGGTTTCTGGGCATGCAAAGGGGTTTTCAATAAAAATTATAGATGTAGGAAACAAAGAAAAAGTGGTATAAAATGGCAAGAATTATTTTCAGCTGAAAAAGATCTGTTGACATATATGCTTTTTTAAAAGATTTTTTTTACTGTCAGATAGGGACCCAAAGTAAGTAGATGGGTTGGAAAAAATGCTTAGTTCTACTACCCATCCTTTTATTCAGATTTCTATGTGTTTTTACAAGGATGTGATCATACTGTATCTATCTGGGGTTTTTTCACTTACAACAGATATTTGGTCATGTTACTTAAGACTTATTGTAGGCATCTTTGAGATAATTTTTCTTAAAGTAACTCATGCATATTCTTAAGCTATTTCTTTAGAACCGACTTATTTATAAGTGACTTTCTTCATGTGCTTAAGATGTCCTACTGACATCACATTGCTTAGCTTAGTTTGGCCTACCGACTGACATAGGAGTTACACGCACTTTCTTCAAGTTTACATAAAGCTTTTTTTCAAAAAGGGTTTTTACTGTCAGCTTTTAAACTGAATGCAGTTGTCTATTGGGATTAGAATAGCTAAGGAGATCTAAGGAACATGTAGAAATATTGAGAGAAAATAAAGTTGCTGAGAGATCCCTGCAGAGTGAACATTTGTCATTTTCAAGAGAAACTTCAAAATGTCAATATCCTTGACATTAATAAATGCCCGTCTTCACTGGAGTCCCTTTCTAATTGCATGATCTTCCTTCATCTTGCAAGGAAAAACAGTCTTAGCAGTGTTCCTAATAAAGTGCAGAACTTGCAGTAATTTTTTTCTCACTATGATCTCTTACCCAGCTACTACTAGGTGAACTGACACATTTTTTCACAGCTAGAACCATGGGTTCAGTAATAATCACTAACATTCCTGAAGTGTTAGACTCTATCAATAACATGTTATTTGGAGATTATTCCATATTATATAGTTGGTTGGTTGGGCAAAAGGTTAGAGGTTTTTGTTAGAAAGTTGGCAAATATCGTTTTCCCCCTCTTCTTCTCTTAGGTGGTGTCTTTAAAATAGCTTCCTGGGCAGATCTAGTGAATGCTCATGTGGTACCAGGCTCAGGAGTTGTGAAAGGCCTGCAAGAAGTAGGCCTGCCGTTGCATCGGGGATGCCTGCTTGTTGCAGAAATGAGCTCTGCTGGCTCCCTGGCCACTGGAGACTACACTAAAGCAGCGGTAAGTGACTGATGGACTGGGACGAGAGAAGGCCAGGGCTGTTAAGCTGCATGCTATAGGGCAAGAAATACCTTAATCTGGGGTCCGTGGAACCTCTGCCAAAAAACAATCAGCTCTTGTTAGTGTGATGGTATGTTAATACTAGTTGATTAGAGTTCCTTGGTAGTTAATAGCATTTTATATCTTACAGTGGAACTTGAATTTGAATTGTGCTCCTAGAGAAACACTGAGATACAGATAGGCAAATAAACATCTACCTATAGCTACCAGGCCTTTAAGATAGTTGTCTTTATCATCTCACCGTGAGTTGACTGTGAAGATGAGAAGAGCTTCGCAGATACACAATTTCTCAGACTCTCCCAACTCCCACAAAGATGCACATTCTTGTGACACCTGCCCACAGGAAGTAGCCTTCTATCTTTGATATTGATTGATTTTATATACGAAAAGCTTTTAACTAGAGTCCACATGTATCGTTTCCTCCAGTAACTCCTCCATTATTAAAAGTACTCCCCACTCCTGCATGCCAAAGTAGAATATGAGATGGATAATTATCTAGTTAAAAAGTTCCCCTTCACATTTTCCTCTGGGTAAATTTTTGGTTGGATATTCACCTATAAAGGTAGGTAAATCACCTTTATAGGTATTTTAAAGAATATAATATTACTTTTAAAAATTACTATGAAAAATTTAATTTTTTCATATTATTTCAAAGACTATATGGAGCTGTTAAAAACTCACATGGCCCTAGAGTTAGGTTTTAACTCCACCCCTGAGTTGACCATAAATGTCTGCTTTCCCAGGACTCACAAGCAGAGGGGCCATGAGTCAGTGCTCATATTTGGCATTCTGGGAGTCGGGGTCTGGCTCGAGGACAAAACATCACTTGCTTGGTGGTGGTAGTACTTGGTGGCAAGAGTGGATTGGTGTGAGTCTTAGGGAAGAGGCAAATCAGAAAGCCAGGCAGACCTTCTAAAGAAACTTTAGTATAGAAATTGGGGAGACCAGTTGAAGAGCAAATGTTAAAGGAGAGGGAAAACAGAAACGAGAGAGATTTCTTCAGCTCTCAAAAACGTAGCTGTGTTTTGTATGTTGACTGCCCTTGGGTATGGAGTACCCTGTGTGGATAGGCTGTAAGCTTTGAATGTGGTTTCGTACCATTACATGTTCTAGAGTACTCACCCCAGATGATTTTTGGAAGTAGGTGGGTCACCAAGTGTTATTACAAGTAAATAACTATGCATCTTGATTTTATATGCACACAGTATAGGATTTTTGTTAATTTAATTAATCAGTTGATCAGGGGAAGGGGTAGGAAAGGGTTATCCCAGGGTCTTAATAAAGCAAATATGTTTTATCATCATGATTTATGTCTAAGATGACCTGTTTCAGACATAGTTTATATACATGAAATGAGAAAAGGCATCTATAATATAATAAAGTTTCTAACTAGTTAATAGAGTAGATTTTTTACTTTTGTAGAACTTTTATTCTGTTTGATTAACTATCATCTTGTAATATGTCCTATTCTGTTTAGGTTAGAATGGCTGAGGAGCACTCTGAATTTGTGATTGGTTTTATTTCTGGCTCTCAAGTAAGCGTGAAACCAGAATTTCTTCACTTGACTCCAGGAGTTCAATTAGAAGCAGGAGGTAAATCCATTCCTTGGTTATGACTTTTCCAAAAATGCTTCTTTACCCACAGCAGGCAAAATTAAACTTTGCATGTTATAAAGTTGCTAAAGAGAAGCCTTCTTAGTCTAGAACAATGATGAATGAGCACTCTGGCCTGCTGATACTAACCTAGATTTGCAAAGCAGCTTGCAGTCTATTTTACAATTAAATTTTAGATTTTTTTATTGAAATATTTCAGAAAACTATTTTAGGATAGTGTTTCTTATCTGGTGTTCAGAATATGCTACCAAAAGAAGGTATTCTATGCTCAAGGAAGTTTGGAAAACCCTAGGCTAAACAATATTAAATATTTGCTTCTTTGTTAGAGGATGTTGCACTTGTGATGTGCTTATGTCTATTGTGAACCTCCAGTGTGGGGATCTGTGGTTCTGTCACATTACCAAGCTTATCTGAACACGTAACACTTTCAGCAGCCTGAGAAATCCAGTTAGAGGGGCTAAAAAGCAATGCTAATTTTCTTACCGATGGTCTTCTATTCAATAGAAGAGTAATCTAGGTTATGAAAATGTACATATTTAACTGTCCTATGGGACTCAATAAAGTTGCTTCAGTTTTGAATGAGGAAGAAATCATGACCAGAAAACATTTACTTTCCTGAATTGGTTATTATGCAAGAAAGGCTCATCACAGTTGCTGCTGGAGCTTACTCTGTCCCACCTTCCATCTCTTTCCTTCTTTATAGGTTAGGCTTAAGAAGTTTGGCGATTGGAACTGTGAACATTAGGGTTCTCAGTTTTAAAATTATTAAATATTTAAATACAGATACTTAAAATGAAAACAACTGTGGTTGATAAACACTCAGAACGTAATGGTTGAGGTTTATAATATCAAGAAGGGTATGAGTTTGGGAAACCTTAGTTGGAAACCTTATCACCCCTCAGTGGCATTTGTCAGATTAACAGCTCTGATTTTCTGTTTTTATTATTGCAAAGTTCAAAAGATATCTTTAAAGATATTAAAAGAAAAGTAGGTTTTATACTAGTTATTCTTATATAACTCATACCCACCTCTCCTTCACACTAGTCTACCTTTCCTCCCCCAAGATAATTACATAACTGGTGTGATGTGTGTCCTTCCAGACCCTTGGCTTTGCATGTTTTCATATATGCACATACAGAGTTTGGAGAATGTTTTGTGTATGTGTAGCTATATTGCATTTCCACATCTAGAGTTACCTCATTCCTTCTAACAACTGCATAATGTTTCCTTGTTATGATGGGGCCATAAGGTGTTTAACCATTCCCCTGTGGATGCATTTAGATTGTTTAGAAATGGGAAACATCTATGTATATATTTTTGTACATGTAGAGTATTTCTGGAATACTCTTCTACTAGACATGAAGCTCCTTGAGGATGAGAGCTCTTTCTCAAGAATGCATATCCCCAGCACTGTTTGGATGTTGAAGGAATGGACAACAAGCTGTATAGAGACAGATGAATGAGTGTTTCTGAGACTGGCAAGATAAACACTGAGAATGTAATGATCGAGGTTTATAATATCAAGAAGGGTGTGAGTTTGAGAAACCTTAGTTTTCTTTTTAAACCCTGAAACACTATGGCTAGTATACCCATTAATCTTGAAGGTGCTAATTATTTTATATAGATAATATAACACTTAAGAAAAAGAAGGAACTGCCTTTTTGGTTATTTTGTTTTTAATTAAATACTTTAGACAGGGAACATTACAGAAGGTTAACCAGGAAGAAAACTAATAGGTTGATGAGAATTCAAATAAATAGGTCAATGGATGGTAGCTGTACTCCCTCCCAGGTTAAAGAATATGGGAGGTTTCCTATGCCATTTCCCAAGTTTTACATTTCAGATTTCACACACTACAGAATAGGCCTCAGCAGAATGGCTTGTCTAAGGCTTTATAATAGTTGTCTTGGCTTTTGGCATTTTTTTAAAATTCCACATTTGTGCTAAACATTTTATGAATCAGATAGATTTGGGTTCCTGGCCCTTCCAACTTATAACCATGTGTCTTGGACAAGTTATTAATACTTCTTTTTGTCTCATTTTCTTGATCTATAAAATGGGGTTAATAACAGTATTGACTTTGGGTAATTGTGAGGCTTCAGTGAGATAATGTGTAAAGAAAGCATTTAACACACATCTTGGCAAAGAGTGAGCACTGTGTACTTGTCAACTGTTAGTATTACTTGTGAGCACCCACAATTACTTGACTAGATAGTACAGGTAGAGTCTAGGCTTTTAGGAATATTTAAGGCATCTTGGGTTTGAAAAATAATAAGTTATTTAACATAGTGCTTCTAGAATAGCAGAATTTTAAAAAGAACAAAAAAGCAAAAATTAGGGATTAGGGTTTGTGCATAGTCTGTGTGACTGCTTGATAGATTGTGGCGGAAAGGTTCATGGTAGTGGTCAGGTTAGATGCCTTAGGAGGTCTGTGCCAAGAGTGCAACACAGAGATTCTGAGATGTATGCTCAAATTTTCTTCAATTTTGAGGCCAAGTTTTGTATTTTTCTGGCATTGATTCTTTGTTGGCAACATAGGGAATTTACATCATTGTTTTTTGATATTATTAAACAATAGATGATCTACACTTCAACATTGAAAGGGAGTTGGTTAGCATCTTTCTGTGCGGTGGAGGTCTCTGGCCTATCCAACAAGCCTCTTCAGCTCCTTTTGTTGCCCACTTGCTGTGTAGACGGGGAATGGAAAGCAGGAGCATGTTTTTATTTAAAGCCGGTTAGATATTTTATCAGAGAAGTCATGTGACAGGGTTTCTGATTTTTGTATTATGTTAAACAGTAACTTTTGTGTTTTCACAGGCGATAGTCTTGGCCAACAGTATAACAGCCCACAGGAAGTTATCGGCAAACGAGGTTCTGATATCATCATTGTAGGCCGGGGCATAATCTCAGCAGCTAATCGTCTGGAAGCAGCGGAGATGTACAGAAAGGCTGCTTGGGAAGCTTATTTGGGGAGACTTGGTGTTTGAGTGCCTTGGACGCATTTTTGTGAAGACCTTGAAGATAGTGGTCTCTTGAAAGTCACTGGCTTAAAATAATCAGCAGCCTTTACTTCTGCTTTAATTCTCCCACAGGGCCTATGGGGGAATGGCTTCTGGCATTCGCATGGTCTGGCATTCGCATATACTGAGTGACTTGTAATCGTTGCACTGTTACTATAATAAATGTATTTTCAAACTTGTTTTTATTAAAATGGGTTTGTTAGGCATCCACAGCCCTGTCTGTGTTAGGGCCTTCCACATTTGAGAATCACTCCTATCTAGAGATTGGAGTTTTTTATTCTTTTAATTACAGCAAGACAAAAAATTTTAGGACATCAAGAGGCTAAAACCAGTGTAGCGTTTTTTAGGTCCTTTATTCTTTAAAGTGTTGACCAAATTATATCTAAGTATTAGCCACTCTCCTCCTTTTGCTTAAAAGTGACAGTCCAGGTATCCAGATGGTGCTGGTTTCCGGAACTGCTGTTGCTCACTCACCAAAGAGGGTAAAGTGGGGAAGGAGAAGATGACTGTTGCTCAGCCCCTAAGCTCATTTCAACAAATGGATGTGGGCTCTGGCTCATTTCTTCCCCTAGCCAGCAACTGTGGACCAGTGGTGAAACTCAGTCACAGCTTCCTCAGTTCAAAGCCAAGAGGTCTGTGGGGGTTTACTTAAAGGATCCCACAGGCCAGGCACAGTGGCTCACACCTGTAATCCTAGCACTCTGGGAGGCCGAGGCAGGCGGATCATTTGAGTTCAGGAGTTCGAGACCAGCCTGAGCAAGAGTGAAACCCCATCTCTACCAAAAATAGAAATAAGTTAATTGGCCAACTAAAATATATAGAAAAAATTAGCCAGGCATGGTGGTGCATGCCTGTAGTCCCAGCTACTCGGGAGGCTGAGGCAGGAGGATCCCTTGAGCCCAGGAGTTTGAGGTTGCTGTGAGCTAGGCTGATGCCACGGCGCTCTAGCCCGGGCAACTGAGATTCTGTACCAAGAGAAAAAAGGATCCCACATAATTGTCTCAAGTGTTGTTAATAGAGAGGGAAGTTAGCCTTTACGAGTAATATTCAAGGTGGTGGTTGAGCAGGGCCAGGGTGAATGCCGTCTGGCTTCTGATTGTACCAGCACAGTCTCCTTCCTTCACTCACCTGTAGCCAGTGGCAGATGGAGGACACTTGCCATTTCCCCACCATGTCAGCTGTTTCCAGCCCTGCCCACTCCTCTCTAATAACTCAGAGGAGAACCTGTGATTCCAACTCAGGTTATTATGTTCCCTCTAGAAGTTTCTACATTACGAGATTCTGCTCTAAAGTCCAGTTTGAGCTTCAGGTCCCCAATGCTGCATCTCCAGAGAAATTCCCTCGGGGAGAAGGACAAATTGTCAAAGCAGCAGCCAGAAGGAAAAGGAGGGGGCTTGGCCCTTGGGGATACTCTGGAGGAGCTGAAATTTATGAGGGGAAGAAGAATTTTCTGACAAAAACTTGTAGGCATCTTGGGTGTCTTGGGTTTTCCGTCTTGGGACCTGGGGCTGTAAAGCCGTGGAGTGATGCGCTAAGGTCTCCAGTGCCCACTCCAGTGACTGAGCAGGTCAGTGGTTCGCTTACATCAGTAGCTATCAGATTCATCTGGAGTCTTGTAAAAACAGGTGCCGGCCCCATCCCCAGCATTTCTGACTCTGGGCAGCTCTGGGAAGGGGCTTAAGAATTTGCATCTCTAACAAGGTCCCAGGTGGTATTGAGGCTGCTAGTGCAGTGACCAGACAGAACCGCGGCACTGGTTAGTCACATTTTTGCCTCTGCTGTGAGATAGCCTTGGTCTGCCTCCTCTCCTGCTGAAAGTCACGTCCTCCCGTCCTGCCTTCAGAAGTGCTGCCTCCAGGATGCGGGCACTGTACCTGTTACTGAAGTTCGCCTAGGGCTCCTGCCAGGTAACTTGAGGGGATATCAGAGCAGCTCAAAGAATCTCCTGGCCCCTCCCGCTTATTTAAAGTGCAGGTTCCTGTACCCAACACAGTCAGATACTCTGTTTTTAGCAGATGGGGGTTTGCCTAGCTCCCTGGGCATCTGCATTTTCAGAGGGTGATTTTGATGTTTCTTAAGGGAGAGCCCAGTGCTACAGGCCTCTAACCTGAGCCCAAACAGTCTAGAGTCAAAACTTGAGAGGAGAGAGTGATTCACACAAGAACTTGGGCTGTCTTGGGCTATGAGAGTACAGTTCTCTAGCGTTGAAGTATTTCAGAGGCATTAGATATTATAGTTTAGCTTTTTCTAGTCAAGGAATATTTACAGAACAGTAGCTCCAGGCATTGTAACACAGCCCCATGGGGTGCACGGAATAATCTGTAAGACTAATGGAGAGGAGAATGCCATCCCCTGGCCGCTTCCACCACTCTAGGCATTTTGTAGAGCATAAGCCCACAGATTTTTAGTGCTGGAGGACCCCAAGAAGCCATCTGGTCCAGCTCCCCTTATTTTATTTATTTATTTATTTTGAGACAGAGTCTCGCTCTGTTGCCCGGGCTAGAGTGCCGTGGCGTCAGCCTAGCTCACAGCAACCTCAAACTCCTGGGCTCAAGCGATCCTCCTGCCTCAGCCTCCCAAGTAGCTGGGACTACAGGCAAGTGCCACCATGCCCAGCTAGTTTTATATATATATATATATATATTTTTTTTTTTTTTTAAGTTTTCCAGCTCATTTCTTTCTATTTTTTTAGTAGAGACGGGGGTCTCGCTCTTGCTCAGGCTGGTCTCGAACTCCTGAGCTCAAACGATCCGCCCGCCTCAGCCTCCCAGAGTGCTAGGATTACAGGTGTGAACCACCACACCCAGCCTAGCTCCCCTTATTTTAGAACTACAGAAGTGCAGCCCTGGAGTAGTAAAGGGATCTGCTCGGTCACATAGCCACCCTGTGGCCAACACAGGCCTGGAGTCTCTCAGTCCCAACTCTTACTCGTGTTGATGTCAGTCAGCTCTAGACAAAGCTACCTAAAGCAGCCCTGAAGCTGTTTAAAACCTGTCTCAAAAAAGGCACCAAAGGGTGAAGATGGCAGCCTGAGGACATATTTAATGTTCTTTCCTCCCAACTCCCCTTCATCTACCTCCCTGGAACAAAATAGCTATCAGGACCAACAAGTAGACGAGGATTGGAGCTGTCCACGTGACCACAGGCCCTGCCAGGCTCCCAGGAGGACAGGTGCAGGGCATTGTCTCCCTTAAGCTGGGTGGGAGTGAGATTCAATAGGGAGGCTCGGGACTTGGGGAGGAGTGGCGTGTGTGTGTTTGTGTGTGTGTGTGTGTGTGTACACCTCAGAGGTCCAACTGGATCTTCCTGGCTCCGAGGAACTGAGGTTGCTGACAGCCTCAGTAGAGGATGGCAGCTGCTTGGTTAGTACAGTAAGGCACATAGTGCAGTGTGTGTGCAGGCCTCTTAGCAACCATGGGTTTGCTGCTGCAGGAGATTTGTACAGAACCAAGGGGAGGCAAAAGAAAGTAAAGCACCCGAGGAAATCCAGCAAGGCGAGAAGAAAGCAAAGAAAAATACCTGGAACCCGTGTAAGAGCAGGGGTTTCACTGGGTTGTGCTCATTGCTGAATTCTCAGCAGCTGAAACAGGGCCCAGCAAATGTTTCTGAATGAATAGGTGAATACATTGCCTCTGGTAAACATCAGCTGCCAGAGGAAATAGACTATATTTCCATGCACCAAGAGTAAAATAACAAAAACAAGAAGATACAATTGCAGCCCAGTGTGGTGGCTCACGCCTGTAATCCTAACACTCTGAGAGGCCGAGGTGGGAGGGTCAATTGAGCTCAGGAGTTCTTAATCAGCCTGAGCAAGTGAGAGACCCCGTCTCTACTGAAAAAATAGAAAGAAATTAGCTGGACAACTGAAAAATATATATATTAAAAAATCCAGGCATGGTGGTGCACGCCTGTAGTTCCAGCTACTCAGGAGGCTGAGGCAGAAGGATTGCTTGAGCCCAGGAGTCTGAGGTTGCTGTGAGCTAGGCTGACGCCATGGCACTCCAGCCCAGGCAACAGAGTGAGACTCTGTCTCAGAAAAAAATAGAAAAAGAGAAGAAGAAGAAGGAGAAGAAGAAAAAGAAGAAGAGACACAATTGCCATGTTTTGTTTCAGGAACTAAAATAAAAATTTTTGAATATGAAAATTTGATGGAAAAGTTTTAAAAGGGCATGGTAATATTGAGAACCACTATCGTGTGATGAAAGATCATGTGAAGAAAGATACCAAAATTTGAAACAAAAATGCAAAGAAATAGAAACAATGAGGGAATAGATAAGAGGTTTAGAGGAAAGATCCATGACTATTAAGAGAAAAAGACACAACAGGAGGAGAGGAAATAATAATTATAGAAATAATTGAGGAAAATTTCCACAGTTTGAAAAAATACTTAAGTCTGCAGACTTAAAGGGCCCAGTGAGTTCCAAGCAGGAGCTGCAAAGACATACTCCTAGGTATATGCTATAAAATAATTGAACTTCAAGGATAAAAATTTCAGAAGCATCCTAGAAGAATAAATCACTTGCAAAGTAACAGGAATCACACTAGAAGCAGTCTTTCATTTGTAGCACTGGAAGCTTAGAGACAAGTAATGACATCCACAGGCCCTGAGAAGAAAGGACAGTTACAACCAAGAATCCAGAGCGCAGACGTGGTCCCTTTTCGGGTTTTAGCAGCCTGATGTGAGTGTTGTTATGATCTCCTTAAGAACGCTTTGGCTCGCCGGGCTGTGGCTCCAATCTGCGCCAGTGAGTGCAGTGCATGGAGCATGTGCCTTGAAAGGCTAGGAGGGCAGAGGTAGAGCAGGTGTATCTAGCAATAGGAATAGAATCTATCTGAAGTGGTGAGCATATCCAGAATCTTAGGAAACTGAAACTGGAAGCCCCTTAGAGATCATCTAATCCCATCATCCCATTTCACAGATGAAGAAATTAAGGCCCATTGAGAAATGATTTGAGCAAGATTGCAGAAATGCTCATTCCAGGCAGACTGGGGATTAGAAATCCTTGTCTCTTGACTCATTTAGTATTTTTGTTATTACATTTTTTTTTACCCCCTTTCTGTAAAGGTAGAAAAATTGATTTTTTTACCCCTTTATGTGTCACGAGAGACATCAGCTAGTCTTTCCTTCCTATCAGTCACAACTCACATAGCCCTTGCTGCAGTAAACAAAATCTCTCTGACCTTCTCCTGCCCTCCTTTTATCTGCCAATGGCAGGTCTCTGTTCTGATTGTGGCCCATAAGACCCTACTTTCACAGGGACCCTAGAGGAAGGAATGCTGCAGAGAGAGGCCAAGAGAATCTGAACAGACAGGCCTTGCTGGGTTTAGATTATATCCTTTTTGTCCAATCACATTTTGACACAGTTGTCCATGCTTCAACCATGCCTATCCTTTGAAGTCTCTACAAAAGTCCAAGAGAACAGGGTTTGGGGGCTTCTGGAGAGCTGAACATGCGGAGGCTGACAAGAAGGTGAACAAGAACTCATCCACGTGCCAGGAGGGTGGCACACCCCAACCCCACACAGACGTCCTATGCTCGGGACCCTACCGCAC
Source organism: Lepilemur ruficaudatus (assembly GCA_963574885.1). Taxonomy (NCBI): domain Eukaryota; kingdom Metazoa; phylum Chordata; class Mammalia; order Primates; family Lepilemuridae; genus Lepilemur; species Lepilemur ruficaudatus. Next base: position 11,774 of record CAUYRT010005568.1, read on the forward strand.
CTCGCCCTATGTACCTCTTCATCTGGCTGTTTATTTGTATCCTTCAAAATATTCTCCGTAATAAATCAGTAACCATGTTCCCCTGAGTGCTGTGAGCTGCTCTAGCAAATTATACAAACCCAAAGAGGGGATCTTGGAAACCCAACTTGAAGCTGGTTGGTTAGAAGTTCTGGAGACCAGCACTTGCAACTGGTGATGGGATCTCCAGGTAGACAGTGTCAAAACTGCATGGGAGAACACCCAATTGGTGTCCCCTACAGGACTGATTGCTTGCTTGCTGGTGGGGAGAAATCCCCACATATTCTGGTGGTCACAGAAGTCTTCTTCTGTGTGGATTGTTGTGTTGGAATGAGAGTAGAGGAAAAACACGGTTCTAGTTTTTCCTAACACAGCACTACCAGGATTTGATAGATGACACCAAAACTAAAGTGGCAGATTATATATTGTCCCCAATCCTTCCCTCCTCCGGGAATCCGTACACTTTGCCACGTGGCTCCACAGTTCCTCCTGCTGGACGTGGAGAATATTTCCCCACCCCACTGATGTCAGCCTTTGGCGATGGAACGTCACCCACCGCCAGTTCTGAGGCCAGGCTCGCCCCTATCTGACATCTGCCGCCATTGTGAGAGGAGCATGCCCCGATTAGCCCGTCGGTCACAGAAGAAGGAGAGAAAGGTAGACCAGAGCCTCCTGCAGCCCCATGGCTGACGCACAGCTGCCCAGCTGCTCTGTGGGCCTGGGGTTGTGGCCATGCATGCTCGCTAGTGTCTGTCATGGGATAGCTGTGTGCTGCGGCTCCCCCAGATCCAGCCTGGTTACCAGGAAGACAAAAACTATTCCACCAAGAATCAGTCATCCTTCCTTCAGCCTTCGCGACCTTCACCTCTGGCTGCCTTCAGTGATTCTCAAAACAAAGTGGCTGCCTGGCTCTTGTGTGAACCCAGCACCGATCACTGAAAATGACAATGGGTAACCCCACGGATACTCTGCAGTTTGGTGCCTTTGCCCCTGAACAGGTGGATATCATGCCGGGTCATCAGAGCTAGGAAGGAATTTCTTTTTGAAGGAATCTAGTATTTTTTTAAAAAGCATGCGAAAAAAAAATCAGGACTCAGAATTCTTGATACTTATTCTATAGTCAATGCTGTTTTACTAAATGCTGATTTTATTTTGGATTACAGGATGTGAAATGCCATATTTTTCTTTTTTAGCTCTTAGGGCCTTTAAAGTTTGTAATCTGGCCTTGTGTGATTTACCCTACAATCCCTTTGTTTTCCCCATGGCCCTTCCAAGTTCATACTTGGCTTTTGTGCCTCAGGAAAGGGAGGCCACAATAGAAACACAAAGAGAAGAAAAATAATTAGAATATATTTTAACGTTTAAAGTTCAAGGTTTTGGCATGAGTGCTGGTTTGGAAGAACATTTTCCTGCCCTTTTTCTTCCCACCAAGGGAGAGCAACAAGTGGCTGAAGGAGTCTCTGGCCAGGTTCTGGTGTGACCTCTAACCTCTGTGGCTGGGTCCCAGGGAGGGGGAAGGGAGGGCACCCAAAATGAGGCTGGGGGACTGACAGCAGAGCAGGTCTTTGCCTTGTTTATCTGGGGGTAGGGGATAGAAGAGCAGTCAAGGCCCAGAGATCCCCCAGCCCAGCTCAGAGCACAGCAGTGGACTCAGAGGCCATGTGTGTCTGGGGCAGAGCCTGAGGTGGCCTGAGCTGCCTGTGGCTCAAGAGTGGCGTGACAGAGAAGCTGAGTTTTCCCATCTTTCTGATGGGAAAGATGGCATGGGAGCTGGCTGAGAAATAGACCTGGTGGGCCTGAGGGCTCTCAACCATCATGTAAGGACATTTCAGTGGGAAGTGGAAGGGACCATGCAGCCAAGGTTCTGATGAGGACAACGGTGTCTTCGTGGGGCCATTGTGCACAGGCCCAGCGCCATGACCCTGCCTCCAGCTCACAGCCCCGCACTGTCTCCCTGCACTTGGCAGCCCCCAAAGGGCGTGGCCTGGGGAGGCCTGGAATGATTGTGTTTAACAAGACTCGCTGTCCTTGTTTACCTGGAACCTAGTAACGGCATGTGTTCTGGCATCACTTGAATAAACACTTGAAGTACAGATGACGTTGAGTTTAGGGAAAAAAACCCATAAAATTATGGTTTTTGCAAATGAAATAGATGGCCTAAAAATTCATATTTGCCTCTTGGAAACACAGCATAGTTAGCCTTGAATCTCCTTCCCTTCCTCATCCTTGCTTCCTTCCCTCGCCCCACCATCCGCTGCCACCTCTCAGTTCCCCAAGCCCCTGATGCTCCTGTTGGGCTGTAGCATGACCTGTTCCTCACTTCTGCTGCCTTCGGCCCTGTCTACACATCAGTTCCATCCAATAGGGGATGTCTCCCAACTGAAATCAAGCTGCAGTCCTCGCAGCTTGAGCTGAAAAGAGACCCTAAGTAAAAGTGCTGGGTGGAAGGGAAACCCAAGTGCCCCTGGCCTCTTGTCTTCCCTGGTTCTGGGCCCAGCTTGTCCACCCACGTGGATATGCTCACAAAAGGTGTGACCCTACAAGCCTCAGTTCATTGTGTGTTTTGCTCTGTATTTTTTTAAATTGTTTTATGAGCATGGGTCAGGACATGAATGCCAACCAGCACACATGCCAGCTGGCAGCGTGGCTGGGAAGACCAGCTGTGCACCAGTGCCCAGGGCAACCCCATGCCTCCTCCTGGGGAAGGAGTCTTCAAAGCATTGAATCTTTGTGCCAAGAATCATGAGATTTGTGTCAATTGTCATCTTCCTTCATTGTTAAAAACAGAGCAGTTCCTTGAACTGTACTGGGATTTTTGGTTAACATGTGTACCGCAGACGGCTCATGTGATGAGGACAAAGGAGAAAGATTCAAGGAAAAGGGACAGATTTTATAATTTATAAAATTTATTGTTTTATAACTTAATTTGTAGAAGCATTTGATTGTATGCATGCCCCGAGGCAGAGCTCTGCGATGAAGAAAGGCAGGTGATCTTCCCCAGAGACAGTGCAATGCAGAGGCGTTGAGAGGAGGGGTCCCTGGGCTTGGATCTCACTTGCCAACCCCCACTCAAGGCGACTAACCTCAATTTCCTCCTTTGTCAGATGGGGAATCACCCCCCCCAATACCACATGGGGCAGTTGGGAGGGTCAGCGAGAAAAAGTTGCTTTTATTCACAGGGGCCTGACTCTGGGTTGGTGGGACCAATGAAGCTTCAGTGGCTGAGCATTCCAGGGTGTTCTGGAACTCACACTAAGATAATAACCCTGAGAAATAGGCCTGGACTTTTTAGTACTTTCTTTGTTACACAATTATAAGCATGATTCTGACAAGCGGGTCTGCAGCATTCACCAGAATGCCGAAGGGGTCCATGTCACAGAGAGGTTAGGAACATCTGCCCTAATAGGTCACCAGGCTCGAGACCCCGAAGGTTGCGTCCTTACAGATTATGTCTTGCCTTTTTGCAGCATGAATTCACAGCACCTTAAAACGCAGACATTTTGCAGCAGGACGTCTGTCAGAGGACCAGAAAACGTGTGGGGAGAGGATGGGGTGTCAGCGGAGGGGGCAGGCCTGGTGCAGGGGACAGGGAGCCCAGTGAGAACCCAAGGTTCTTTCTCTTCCCCATCAGGAACAGCCTCTGGTGCCCTACCACCATTTAGCTCCCAGCTTCCCAACAATTAAGACACCAAAAACAGGCCATTTTTTATAGGTCCCATCGTCAACCAAGCTGAATGAGAATTCCCTGTTCTTTTAAAAAGAATGACAGTATAATCCCACTTTGGTTAAATTGCATATATGTGTATAGAAAAAAGACAGAAGTCATACACAAAAAGGTCAAGCGGTGTGACTCTGAGTGGTGCGACTCCAAAAGATTTTTACTTTATGATATTTTCCATCTTTTCCATTGTTAAAATGGAGATCATAAGACTGACGGAATGGACTCTTTGTGGCAATAAGATACCAAATTATGAACAGGACCTAAGGCCATGCCAGGCAAGGGTTCACACATCTGGTTAGAATCTCAGGACTCAGGTCTCCAAACAGCTCATGCCGAGAGCATCCAGCAGGGGGCAGCAGGGCACCGTGAGCGCCGGTTCCCTCCCTATAACACATCCCTATGAAGTCAGAGAGGAAACACCCCACCTTCCACAGCAGGTGGGAACCAGGAGCAAAGCATCCTTTAGTGTCTGTCGCTCAAGAACCTGCTGTCCTTACAGAGCTGCATATTGAAAGGGAGATTTTGAACAAGTTAATGATTTGTCCCCAGGAAACCCATAAGTAAACAGGAAAGCAGCCCAGTTTCTTCCAAAATCACATTTATTTTTCTCAGTTCAGAAAGTCTCAAAGCCCCTCATTTTATCTGTTTTGTATTTTATTTACATTTGGCTTCATTCCAAAAAGAATTTAAGGCGGCTTCACCAAGTTACAAGGTCTATTTCATCCCATGTACATAAGATGAAGGAAACTCAGAGGTAACAGGCCCTATTTAGAGACGGGCATTTGTCTTTGCCAAAATGAAGTAAGGGGAACTTGGTTCATGGCTGAAGACAGGGCAATTTGGAATGAAAGTGCAGGAATAGTTAGCGAAAGAGATTCTGTGTGCAAAGCCGGAGGGAGGAGGCCGGCCCTCTGGCCAGCGTGAGATGGGGCCTCAGTACCAGTTTTGGTCGGTTAAACTCCTGACGGTTGGGCAAGTCATTCCTCTCTGGGAATCCTTTCCTCTTCTACGAATAAGGGAATAAGGGTGTCAGACATGGGAACCTAAGGGGACTCCATGGCCCTGCAGGAGAAAAAGCTGAAACGAGTTTTGTGCTCTGGGCCTGGCGGGGAAGGCACTGGAAGGAAACTGTCACTGATCAGAGTGTTAAGAAATGGTTTCGTGTGGGAACCACAGATCAACCCTCCCTCATCTGCACGATCTATTTCTAGCCTCAGCACCTCAAACAGGGGAAGGAGGCCGGAGGTAGTTTTCACTGTTACCAGCCTGGAACTCTCTTTAAGTAAAAACTGGGCGGGTACAAAGGCACCTTCTCGGTGCTCCCGGCACCACCCTGACCGCCCCGAGCACCTCATGCTCGTTCAGTGAGTGCTGGTCTGGAGCATTGGACTGGCTCGTGTCCCATCCCTGAGGAAGTCCACAGCCATTTTAGTCCCCACTAGGCCACCATTTAAGGCCCCTTAGAAAGGAACACACACATCGATTGTACAGAATATCGAGCAAACACAAATTCTTTTGGTTTTGATCTTCACTTTCAACCCCAATCTCTTTCCTTTTCATTACAAAATTACTAAACAAACATGCACAGGAGAGGAAAACTGACATACGCAGACTACACACCTTCAGCAGGCATCTCAACAATCCCATCACCAACACCCGTGTGCAAGGCACAGACGCCAGGCAGAAAATTCTCAGTAATCAGAACTACGCCATAAATGCATGATCTTTTTATTTCATATAAAAATGATCAACGTGAAAAAAGCCAGACTGCATGTTGGTTTTACACACTGGTCCCCTCCCCAGTGGCCTTCTTGTCCAGCCAGGCTGGCGGCCAGCCCTTCTAGGAGGGAGAGGCAGCCCAGCATCTCAGCAGTTCACTGACACAATGAGTGGGATGTGTGTGGTGGGGAAAGCGCCAACATCCCCTTGCTTTTCCTGGACTCGGAGGGGACACAGCCTAGCGTGGCTCTAGCCCAGCAGCTGGTAGTGTGGCCGGGTACCTTGCTGTGCAGGCAACAGGCTCCCTGCCCAGCTCACGGAGTCTTCTCTGTGCTTGTCTATCCAGGGAGCTGCGACCAAGCTGAGCAGCTGTGCAAGGCATTTCAGTTTGGCCTTTTCATCAGCTCCCCCAGCCCCAGGAGACGGAGACATCAGTCCACTGTGCCATTGTAGGATTTGTTGAACTTGTTGAAGGTGAAATCCACAGTGTGCGTGGAGATGGGTTTTCTGTACAGAGGGTTTGAAGCCTACAGAACATGGGAGGCAAGAGGACATGCATAAGTTCACTCATTCAAGCCAGCAGACCCAGGCCCTAGACCTCCTTAGGTTAGCCCCCAGGAAGGCATAGATCTCTGCGAGACTGGGTGGCCTCTTGCTGCTGAGGCCATGCCCAGTGTCTCTGGCCCCGCAACGCTCCTGACCTGGGTTTGGGACAGGGCTCTGTGCAGCCCACTCTGCACCAGCGCTGTGCAATCTCACTGTCCAGAAGTGGGCACAGAACTTTCAGGTGTCAATTCTTTGTTTTTGATGCCAAAGATGCTAGTGGGCCTTTATCAATAACATACAGTTGAACTCAATCCTGCCTACCTTGAAGTCTCTTCTCCTTCCAGTTCCCACTGGCTTACCATTTCGTAGCGGGCCCTGGATCGCTCACTCTGGAACTTTGCAAACTCTCTCCTGTCGTGGATGGTGACAAGCAGCTTCCAGATGGCCAGGAGCGCAATCCCAATCAGGACGATGCTGCCAACCACAGCCAGGAGGATGGTCATAGCATTGGGGGCGGTTCCACACTCTGGAGGGGACCAGGGGGCATGGTGAGCAAAGCCACCAGCATCACGGAGCCCCTCCCAGGTTAAAGGTGCGCCTCTCCCCAAGGTGTCACCTCTACTCCCCCTTAGATCCTCAGGGTGCTTCTGGGAGACTTGGGGTTAGGGCAGGAAGGTTTCCCCAGTGTACAGAAAGATTCCAAGGTCACACAGCAAGTTGGTGGCAAAGTCTAGATGAGAGGCCTGGTGCATGGCTGCATTTCCCCTAATGGGCAGAACCCACGTCCCTGCCTGACCCAGTCTCCAGTGCGGGATGCTGCACCCTGGCTCGGCTTTCACGTAAATGCTTCCAGGAGCAGACTGGGCAGGCAGGAGGCAGCATGAAGCCACTTCCACAAGGGTTGGGCTGGGGCCAATATTTGTAAGCCTTTAGTGTGGAGTCCCTTGTAGCAAATGTGCTTATTTTCAAAGAACCACAAAGATGGCGCTTGGAAACAAAGCCTCATTCTTACAGGCAAGCATCCTGCTCTGGTACCACGCTTCCCGCTGCCTCTGGGCAAGGGCAGGCACATTATGTGGTTTGGCCCAATTTAGAAAAATAGTTTGCAATGCTGTGA
>CAUYRT010005569.1:0-24034 GCA_963574885.1 Lepilemur ruficaudatus
TTAGCATCGAAGGCTCTGATAAGTCCTACTGCTCCTCTCCCTAATCTGCTTAACTGTGCTCAGTGTTCCCCAAACTTGACCCACAGAACCCCTGCCATTTCAGTTTTTTAATATATGAAAGATATATTCTGCATAACACCAAAAAAAAACCTTTGGAAAACATTCATCTGCAGAAGTATCTCCGTTGCACTGTGTAGTACAGTGTTTTTGAAACTGCACTCATTAGTGAATATTAGTGAAATACAGTTAGTGATTTGAGACTACCATTAAAAATAATTAAAATGGGATAGGATAGAAAATATCAGAGTGCATCAGATGAAGTGACATTTTATGAAATGTTCTTTCAGTTACATTTATACATATGTGTTTATGTAAAAGGTCACGACACAGAATGTGCCCCTTATCGGGGTCAAAGTCGGAAAAGGAGACTCAAAAGAGCACACTGTCTCCCTAAACATCTAAATGAAACTGACCAGTGTGTACCGCCTCCTCCAACTTCCCTCCTTCCTTACCCAGGGCTCACATCCCCGTCCTCTCCGTGCTCCGCATGCGCAGACACGGGCAGTGTGCAGCACAGTGTCCTGCCTCCTGCTCCTGCTGTCTCAGTCCGTCCTTCCTCTCCTGCTCTAGCACACAGAGGTTTGCTGAAGCCTCTACTGGCCATCCGGCCTCATTAACTCCCTAAGCCTCCATTTCCTCATTTGTAAAATGATAATAAATTTTTCCTGTTAGTATTGTTTGTGATGATTAAATTAAATAATGTACAGAAAGCATTGGGACATTAATGACTGAATACTCTCCCCACATACACAGTTTAAGGGTGCCCTCTGGATCCTTGCTCCCTTTAGAAGCACTGTCATCAGTGAAGACCTCAAGTCATTCTAGGGCAGGTGACTGCTGAGCAGATGCCGGTCTCTGTTTATCTAATGATGCTTCCTGTTTCAATCTTGGAGGGTAAGTTTTCAGCCTGGTCTCCCCATTCTCTCAGGGCACCCTACTGCTCACTCTGCCCACAGGTACATCCATTGCCTACAGGCTCTTAAGAATCTTGAGGTCCAAATCTTGGGCTACTGAGGAACATAAGTCTCCAACAGGCCCAGGGGCTGCTTGAAGGTCATGGGAGTGTTAACAGTGGGGCCAGCCCAGCTTTCAGGGCTGGAGACCCCAAGCCTAGGACTCCGGAACAAGGAGCATGCCAAATCTCAGGTCCTCCCTCCACTGTGCCACTGTCAGCAGTGGGTGACTCAAGGGACAAGAAGGCACTGTCTTTGCACCCAAAACTTACAGGTGGGAATCAGCCACTTATTCCAGCGACCTTAATGGTGATTCCTTCTTAAGGAGAAAAACTGTTCATTGTTAGTGACCTTAAGGGGTCAACTGATTTTCTTTCCAAACTGCCCTTGGGAACTGAGCCCAAAGTGAAGAGGTGTCAGTAAAAAAGACCTGTCTTTCTGAGGCTTTGCAGTGAGGGTGGCAGTTTGGGTGACCCTCAGTGGAACTGGTAGGGTGGCAGCGAGCTCACCGAGCACTCCCACACCTTAGAAGCAGGATGGGCCTAGCCGCCCAGCCTGGGCCCATCACCAGGCAGGAAGGCGGGCAAGGCGGGGCCCTTTTTTTCCTGATACCTGGGCCCCTCTCCAGACCGCTGCAGCTGGCCAAGCGCTTTCACTATGAAAGGAGCTCCCCCCGTCTGGCACTTTCGGGGAAATGGGGAGGCTGGGCCAGGACGTGCCCTGGGGACTTTGCAAACTCTACAAAGGTCCCCGCAGATCCCAGAGGCGGGCATATCGCGCGGCCGTTCCCCACTTCCGGAGCACCAGACGCCCATCGCTCGCGGGAGTTGGCGCAGGGCTGCTCGGCGGCAGGGACAGTGTGGACCTTCAGTCCGGTGAAACTCACCGAAGCAGCGCAGCCTCAAGAACTGGCCAGCCAAGGCTCCCGGGCAGCCGGCGGGCGGCGGGATGAGTGTGAGAGCCCGCTGAGCGCGCCCGCCAGGCAAGCCAGCCGGCCGCCAGGGAGGACAAGGTCGGAACTGCGGGGGGTGGGGTGGATGGGAGGTGGGAGCACGCGGGCGGCGGTTGGGCCATCGGACAGGTGGCCGCGAGCAGCGCGCACTGGCCATGGAGTCGCGGAGCCTGCGCGGCCTCCCAGGGCTGGAGTTGTGCCCCGAAAGTTGCATCGGGCGGTGGCGGCTTTCATTTCTGCCCCCGAATTGGGGGCGATCAACTTTACTGCTGCTCTTGGGCGAGGCGAGGGGGACCTTGATAAGGCGCCTTCCATTCCCCACCCGCACCCCTTGGCTGAGTCGGAACCCGCGCTACTCTGCAAATTTCGTGCATGGCAGGGCAGAGAGAGGGAAGGATTCCCTGGGGCACACAAGGCAGCCCCCTGTGGCTCATGAAAGGACTCGCACCTCAGAAAAAGGGAGGACTCCCTGATGTATTATTTGCTGCTGAAAGAAGAAAAGTGGAGCCCTGTGCAGGGCTCCCTAGGTGGAGGGACAGATGGCAAGCACTGTGGGGCCTGTCAGAACCAGGCCAGGGATCTGGGGCAGCAGTGCAGGGTAGACAGTGGCACCTGGTGGGAATCCACACTGGCCGGAGGCCTGCAGACAGCTCCTGGCATGCAGAGCTGGTCAGAGGGGCAGAGCAGAGGCCCCATTGCTGGCTGGAGGCCAGCAGCAGAGCTGACCAGTGCAGAGAGCTGTGCAGGTCCCACAGGGAGCAGTAGGTCAGATGGCCTAATTGTTGGGCGTGGTGGGGGCAGGTGCCAGGCCACACCCCCTCAGAGGCTGGGTGCCTCTGCAGGTCCAGGACTGCCCTGGATGGCTACTGCTGTAGCTTGCAGCCTGAGCCCTCAGACCTCTGCGTGGAAGAGAGGTTCCAATAGAAAAGCAGGAACCCGCCAAGAAAAAGGATTGGGAGACATTATTAATGATGTAATCTACTAAAGGTTGTTATCTCTAAGTGGTAGCATTATTAATGACTTTTCTTCATTTGGTTGTTTTTTAAAAAGAAAAAAAGTATGCCCCCTCTCACCTCTGTTAATGCTCTTTGATGAATAGTGTGAACTGTCACCTGGTATTTATTTTCAGGAACCACTAATTGCAGCTAATCAAGCATTTATCTTGCATTTACAAGCTTTAGCGGCAGGTACATTTTTAGCCATCCTCCGTAAGAAACATAACTGCAGTAGAAGCTATAGAAATGAACATAAGAAAAAGTCAAAGATGAGCATCACCACTTGTTATTTAAGCATTGCTATCTTTTTCCTGCCCACATAGAGATCAGGAAGAGAAAACAACATCCTAAGTAGAATTTATGAAGCAGGGAAGCTGTTGGCAAGGATCTCAAATAAAAACACCATGGTATATGGTACGGTGACAGAGTGAGACCCTGTCTCTAAAACAAAAAACAAAAAACTGATCCAGTACACCAATTTTATTCAACCGACAGAATTCCATATTATTTAATTTGTGAATCTCAAGGCCCAAATCAAATATTATTTTCTTTTCCAAAACATTTTTATTTCTATTTAAAGTATAAAAGAGTTTCCTTATCTAGATCAATCTGACCTGCCCTTGCTGTTCAGAATATTATTGGTAGGACATACAATAATTTTTAGGCTTAATTGTAATCTGAGTGACCATCAAGTGCAGCCCTCTTATTTACTGAGACCAAGTGACTTAGTTAGGGGAGTAAGTGGCAGAGCTGGAACCACAATCCACAATCTCTTGATTATACCGTCACTCTTTCTATAATTATTAGTGGTTCTCAAATGAACAGTTGTTTTTCTTCAAACCACGCACAGTCCTACTTAGCAATCCCACCCTTGTGGCTCTCTTATATTCCCTCCCCCAGTTGGGAAACATAATCTTCCATTTCTCAAATCAAAATTTAAAATCCTGAATTTACTCTGGTGGTCTCTGAATCAAAAAATTAAGCCACTAGCTGTTATGAATTAATCTATTCCATTTTCCAAATTCTATTATTTTTCTGCAAAAAAATAGGTGTGCAAGAAATAACCTGGCCATCTACCTGTCACTCCTAAACAAATTAGATCATGCCTATATGACAGGGGCTAAAGATAAAAGTTGCAGTCACTTGCCAGTGTCTGGGAAGGTCCTGGAACAGGATGGCAGATTTTGTTCAGATCCTCACATCTCAAGAGACTGATGCAGAAGACATGCAATTATATCTACCAAGAGTGGAAGAAAAAGAACTGTATGTAAACCTGGAACTCTACATCTAGTTAAAGTGCGAGGGTAAAATGAAAATATTTTCATACAAAGACTAAATAAGTTTATCCCATATTAGCTGGGTAGGCAAAATGCTGTAATAAACAACCCCCAATTTTCAGTGGTTTATCTCAAGAAACACAATAAAAATATAATAAAAAACAATAAAAGTATATCTTTGGCTCATACTAAAGTCCAATGCAGGTGTCCTGGTTGGGGGACTTTCCTTAGCAACTTTTCTCCACGCAGTGACTCCAGGACCCAAGATCCTTTCATCTTGTAGACCTGTTGCTCCTCTAGATCTTCTCCACTGAGTAGGCAGAGGGGCAAAGACTATGGAGGATCACTCATCAAAGGGTTTTAAGGGCCAAGTCTGAAAGTGATACATAATAAAACTTGTGGGGTGCAGCCAAAGTGGTACTTACAGTGAGCATGTAGACTTACACATATGTACTAGACAATTAAAAAAAGATAAAACATAAATAAGCTAAGCATTCAAGAAGCTAGAAAAACTAGAGACAATACAAAGAATAGAAATGAAAGGAAATAAACACTAAGAGCAGGAAAAAATTAAACAGAAACAAATGAATGACATAAAGATGAAAACATTCAAACCTGATTCTTTGAAAATACTAATAAAATACCCCATTTGGAGTGACTATCCCTCCTTATATGTGTCTGTATTAGTTGGCTCTTTCCACAATGTTATTGTAGAACAAACCACTTTAAAATTTGGTAGCTTATCAATAATAACTTATTCTCATAGATTTGTAAGTTGGCTGAAAGTTGGCTGATCTTGGCTGGGCCTTCTCGTGTGTCTGGGGGTTGGCTGATCTAGACTGAGCTCATCTGGGGTACTTCAGTTTGGCTTCATGGTCTCTTACCCTTCTCCTGGCATAGCAGGATAACCCAGGCATGTTGCTCTTTGGCTGTGGTAGTGGTTCAAGAGAGCAAACAAAACTACATAAGAGCACTTAAGACTTGCAACCAGCATACTATAACCTCTGCTTTGGTCTATCAGCCAAAGCAAATCATATAGCCAAATCAAAATTCAAGGAGTGAAAAGAACTGCAAATTCACGTGGCAAAGGGTATGAATACAGGGAAGGGTGAAGAACTGGACTTTGTCTCCTGACATCTTTCATACCCCTAATGTCTGTTGGAGCCTCCATGGTTTGTGTGATCTGGGTAAAATGGCTTTGAATCTTCCGTTGCAAAGCCTGTAGAAATCCAAATCCCTACTCAAGAGCCAGAAAATTCCTGGACTATATATATTTTCATGGTCCCTTTTGCCTTTGGCCTCTTGCTTGTATGAATCACCCTGAATAGTGAAACTCAGCTCTCTTTTTACTTCACAAATATAGTGCATTTACATGAAGCATATATGAGTAAGGAGAATTTATTAAAGCACTAGCTGTGGGTCATATTGAAGGCAAAGTAAACTTACAAGTACACAATACACAGTATTCGCTTCTCATTTAGGCTTGTTTGAATCTTACAGGTTAAGAATCATTGGCCAGATTTCAAAACTTACTACAAACTATAGTAATAAAAAGGTGTGGTACTGGCATAGGGATAGATATATAGCTGGATGGAATAGAATTGAGAGTCCACAAATAAACCATTCATCTACAGTCAATTGATTTTTGACAAAGGGTGTCATGACCATTTAGTGGGGAAATGGTATTTTCAACAAATGGTGCGGGAGGAACTGGATAGCCATATGCAAAAGAATGAAATTGGACCCCTACGCCACACCACGTACAAAACTCCACTGAAAATGGATCAAAGACCTAAATGTAAGAAGTAAAACTATGAAACTTTTAGAAGGAAACCTAGATGTAAATCTTCCTGACCTTGGATTAGGCAATATTTCTTAAACATGATACCAAAAATACAATCAACCAAAGAAAAAATAGGAGAATTGAACTTTGTCAAAATTGAAAACCTTTGTACATCAAAGGGCACTATCTAGGAAGTGAGAGGACAACTCACAAAATGGGACAATATATTTGCAAATCATAGGACCTGAAAAGGGGCTAGTATCCAGAATACAGAAAGAACTCTGACAACTGAACAACAGAGAGACAAACAACCCAATATATATTTCTCCTAAGAAGATAGCAAATGGCCAATAAGCACATGAAAAGATCATTAGTTATTAAAGACATACAAATCAAAATCACAATGAGATACCACATCACATCCACTAGGATGACTATAAATAAAAAAAATAAAAGAAAGAAAAACAAGTGTTGGCAAGAGTGTGGAGAAATTAGAGCCCTCATATTTTGTTGGTGAGATTGTAAAAAGGAGTAAAATACTAATCTATACTACAACATGGATAAACCTTGAAAACATGCCAAGTAAAACAAGCCAGTCACAAAAGGCCACATATTATATGCTCACATTTATAGGCAATGTCTGGAATAGACAAATCCATAGAGACAGAAAGTAGATTAATGATTTCCGGGGCTTAGAGGTTGGGAAGAATGGAGATCAGCTGCTTAATGGGCATGGAGTTTTTCAGAGGGGTGATGAAATGTTCTGGAATTATGTAGTGGTGATGGTCACATAATATTGCTAGTGTATGAACAGCCACTGACTTGGACATTTTCAAACGATTAAAATGGTAAATCCTGTGTTATGTGAATTTTACCTCACTTAAAACAATGAGTTCAGGAGGTTGATGTAACCTTGGTGAAACCAAGGGCCATTTGGCATGATTGTGGTATTTTTTCATTCATTTAATATTAATAAATGTTTAATGAGTATCTTCAATGTGCTAGGTGGTGTAATATATGCTAATAAGATGTCATCATGCCAGTTGCACCCTAAAATCTTGAGTCTAGAGGGGGCAAATGGACTATGAGATAATTAAGTTGCATGTGGTAAAAATTGTAACAGAACTGAGTCAAACTTGATCTAAAAGCACAGAAAAAAAGTAAGAATAACTCATGTGTTGGGGGGGGCGGTGGGGAGTTGAGAACATCCTTCTAGGGGGAACATTTGGACTTAATTTTGAAGGAGAACATTTTGCTGAGCGAGTGAAGAGAATCCAGGGAGTGGGTCAGCAGTGTAAAGAACATGTGCAAAGTGAGATAAGGAAAAAAGGCCTTATTCCAAGACTGAATGTCTCAATCACCATGCATGCCTTAAGGATTTGTAGTCAGACTCCTCACAGTCCAGACCAAACCAGACACAAATCCAGGACTTCCCAAGGGATCTCCAGCAGGAGGAAGGGATTTTAAGTCTTGTCCGATCTTACATAGCTCCTTAGATCCGTAGCTAACCTATCCAAGTCATAGATTGCATACAGTGTACTGTCCACTAGAGTAAGTTATAATGTCAACAATAAAATAGGAAATGAAGCTTAAATCCAGTAGATGGCAGTAGCCACAAAGCTACTTAGATACTTAATTTTTTTTTGTATTCTAGCTTTAGATGTTGACCACAGTTTTAGGGCTTAAACCCAAGGGGTCTGGGAGCCACAGCCTGAAGGGACCCTGGCCAATCTTTCAGCCGGCATTCATAGGTTACAGCTGCCCACCTTCCCCGGTGCTGGGCCCATCATCACCCTTCTCCCCATGGAATCCTTCCACCCAGAATCTGCAATGCTAACTCCTGTTTTTGGGTGTGCGGGAACCCATAATTACAAATTGGGAAGCAAAGGTCATCCCAAAGTAAGATGTTCATTAAAAACAGAACCTTTTAAATCTAGTCCCCACTTACACCTCCCTTTGGCTTAGCACTGGCATCTGCTCCTTAATGTCAGACGTTTTTGTTGTGATTATTATGCCAGCCAATTGTGAAGTGAAATTGTCAATCTTGCAAAAATGTAGGATTTCACTAAGATAAGGAAAGTGATGGTGGAGCACTGATGTAATAATTATTACAATGCCTCCACAAAGGGAGGTTCTGGTAGAGTTTGTCTGGTGACAACTGAAGAAGAGAAAATTAACAAAGATGATGACATAACAGAGTCTTTAAAGGAGGATAATTGGCAATTCAAAGGGTTAGGAGAGATCCTGGGGAAAGTGAAGCTCTTGATTATTTTGCAAAATTGACCTTCTTTGAAGTTTTTCTGTGAAGGTCAAATGAGAAGTGATGGATTCCATATTTTGCTATGTTACAATATTTTTTTCAGAAAAAAGCACACCAAAAACAAGTCTTGATTCATTTTCCTGTCTTAAGAATTAGTCCATAGCTGCAAGTATAATCAAAATGTAGTTATATATAAAATAAAATACATTTAGTATTATAATTTTTAGTTCTGTTTAAGATAAAGCCTCAGTCCACACTCTCCCTTACCTCCATTATTTGCTATAAAACATTACTTCCCAGTTAAGTGGATTCACGTTAAATGACCTTTTCCCAGGAATAGTTATCCTCAAATAGGCTTTTTTCTAAGGAGCTCCTTAATTCTATGTTATAAGACCTGGTAGGACTCACGAGGCATAAAAGCATCATAAATGTGCTGTGTGCTTGGTTAGTAGAGATTGCAAACCTGGCTTCCGACTCGCTAATCCAGCTCTCTTCCCCAAGAGGACTGACGTTTCCCTATGACAGCTACATCTACTTGCTCTAAACTTGAATCATGGCAATGCTGGGCTGGCTCATAGAAGCTGCTTTCTGGGTTTAGTGAGAAATCCAGCTGCTGTAGAGCTGTCTGTCCTTCCTTCCCTTAACATAGTAATCATATTTCTTAAAAAGCAGTACATGTAAATAAAATATTTATAAAGCAAGTCAATTCTAAAGGCCTGCGGGAAATTTCATGTTTAAAAAGCAGAGACTCCTCGTTTTATGGGAGGGGGTTCTTAAAGCAAAGAATCCCTTCTTTTTTGGAAGGGGATTATGGAAATCCTTCCCTCCTCATTTTCCAGTTTATAGATGTCTAATGTATTTATTTTTAAAATTGAGTTTTCTTATATCAACAGACACAGTCATTGTCCTGAGGGAGGATAGCTTGAACTAAAACTATTAATCCATAAACATGTACCTTAACAGACATTGGTTGATATTTACATTAAATACTTAACAGATATTATGTGATAATGCAGATGGGGGTGGGGGGAAGCCCCATTATTCCCTTGTCTGAGGCCTAGGCTTTTTTCTCAATCTTTGGATTCCCATATTCATTTATCTCCATTATCCAACCATTCATTCATTCATTCAACAAACATTTACTAGGTGCCTCATTTGTGTGCCAGGCACTGTTCTGGGCACTTTGGATTGTCAGTAAACAAAACAGGCATAAATCCCTGCCCTTGTGTAACTAGAGATCTTGGGGTGGGGGGAGGATAAGCATCGAACCTAATAAGTAAGTTGTATAGGATGTTAAAAGGGAATAAGTGCTATGGAAACAATAAATAAATAAAAATAAAGCAAAATATGGGGATTGAGATTTCATTGTGGGTCACAATTTAAGTAGGGCGATTGGGATAAACATCGCAGAGAAGGTAACAACTGAAGAAGATGAGGGAGATGGTCATGCTGACATCTGGGGAAGAGCATTCCAGCAAATGGTCAGGGCTAAGGCCCTGAGGTGAGAGCATGCCTGGCTTGTCCCAGGAACATCAGGGAGCTGAGTGTGGCTGGAGCAGAGTGAGTTTAGATGAGAGTGATCAGAAGTGAGGTCAAAGATATAATGGGGATGGGTGTGAAGCAGATTAAACAGGGCTTTGTAGGTCACTGTGAAGAACTTGAGTAAAACAGAGAGCCATGGGAAGGTTTTGAGCAGAGCGTTGACATGACATGACTTTATTGAAGGATCACTGGACTGCTGTGTTGAGAATAGATGGCAGGGGGCAAAGGTGGAAGCAGGGGGATCAGTTAGGAGGCCATTGCCGTAGCTGAGGTGGGAACTTATGGTCACCTAAACCCACATGGGGGCAAAAATGGTGGTAAGAAGTGATTGGCTTTGAAGGTACACCCAAATTTATCCTTATGCATTGCATATGTGGTGTGAAAGAAATGATGATGTGAAGTTTTTTGGCTACCGAAAGGATCGAATTTCCATCAGTTGACATAGGGAAGACTGTGGTCCAAGCACAAGAAATTCTTAGTAGTTTAGTTTAGAGATGTCCACTAGACGTCCCAGTGGAGATATCAGATAGGCACTGAAAATGTGAGTTTAGTGATTAGGAGAGAGATACGAGCTGGAGATTTATATATACATGAACTGTCAGCAGCAAATAGATGGTATGTATGTAAAGCCACAGTGATGGGTGAGATCACCAAGGGTAGGCAGAGAAGAGAAGAGGCCTGGGAGGCAGCCCAGTGACACTCATATGTTAAGTTGTTGAGAACAAGAAAATCCATAAATGAACACTGAGAAGGAGTTGCCAGAGAGATAGGAGGAAAACCAGGAGAGAATGGTAACCTACAAACCGAGAGAAGAAACTGTATATGAGAGGAGCAAATGATCAACCCTGTCAAATGCTGCTGAATGATGGAGGAAGACGTGGACTGAGAACTGGCCATTGGGTTTAACAGCTGAGGCACCACTGGTGATCTTGACATGAGGAGTTTTGTTACAGGGGTGGGGGCAAAAGTCTGATTGTATAGAGTTTCAGAGAGAACAAGAGGAAAGGAGTTGGAGAGAGTAAGCATAAACGATGCTTTTAAGGAAGTTTGCTGCAAAAAGGAGTAGACAATCAGGGTAGAAGCTGGCAAGGGAAGTGGAGTCAAAAGAGGTTTTCATTCTCTTTTTTAGCATGTTTATAAGATAATGGAAATTATTCATTAAAATGGGAAACATTTTTGATGCTCGAGAGAGAAGAGAGAAATGATGACACCGTGTCTCTGAAGCTAAGGGTAGGATCAGGTAGGTGTACAAGTGGAGAGACTGGCTTTAGGCAGGACCATGGAGAGTTCATCCAAAGTTAATAGGAGGTATATCAGTTGGCTTTTGCTTCATAACAAACTACCTCAAAAGTTGGTGGATTTGAAGGTCAGCTGAGAGTTCTTTTGTCTGGCTGGCTTGACTGATCTTTCCTGGGCTAGCTGTGGTCAACTGGTGGGTTAGCTGCAAGTTGGATGGTCTCAGATCATCTGTTTGATAGTCATGTGTCACTCATAAAAATCTAACAATTGTCTGGCTGTCAACTGAGATGCGTCAATTACTCTCCACATGGTCTCTTATCCTCTGGGAGATTAGCTCAAGCATGTTCATGCGGTGGTCTCAGGGTTCCAAATGCAGCAAGAGAAGGCAAGTGCCAATGTGCAAATATTTTTCAAGTCTCTGTTTGCATCACATTTCTAATGTTCTGCTGGCTAAAGCAAATCACATGACCAAGGTCAGATTCAAGGGTTAGAAAAATAGACTTTCCTTCTTTTTTTTTGAATTTATATTTTTTAGAGGCAGGGTCTCATCCTGTCACTCAGGCTGGAATGCAGTGGTGCAATCATAGTTCACCACAGCCATGAACTTCTGGGTTCAGGTGATCCTCCTACCTCAGTCTTCTGAGTAGCTGGGACTATAGGTGCATGCCATTGTGCCTAGCTAATTAGATTTTGTGGAATCGAAGTCTCACCATTTTGCCCAGGCTGGCCTCAAGTGATCCTCCCACCTCAGCCTCCAACTTGTGCCTGGAAACTTTCCTTCTTGATGGGAGAAACTGCAAAGTTACATTGCAATGGGGCATAAATTCAGGTAGGGGAAGAATTTGTGGTCATTTTTGCAATATGCCAAAGGAAGAAAGACAGTGATTACGGATGCAAATACTACTAGGTGTGGCCAATGTGGTCATGGGATTCTGGGGGAATTCTCCTCTGAGTGCTTCAATCTTCTCAAAGGTAAGGTCTCAAGTTGAAAGCCCACACAAGGAGCATGCTGATTTATTCATTTGCTAGTGGCAAAACTGCTGAGAGAACTGGGTCTTTATGGCAGCTTCCTAAAGTCCTCCTTTAGGAAATTGTTTCCAGGAAGCCACCTAATCATGACGCCAGGGATTCCTGCAAATGAGGCTCATTTGATGACTGATGGCTGGTGTCATGGAGCTTGACAGCTAGATGCACCCATCTTTTAAAAGGACAGACTCTAAGCAGATTGAAATGCCCTGTCTGCGAGGCACTCCCTGCCCAGGATAATGCTTCATGGGTGCTGCTGGACTCTGCCTTTTGACAGTATTTTTCTCCATGAACCAGTCCCTTTGTCCATGCACTTTTTACTATGTGTACATGTATTAGTCATCTCAGGCTGCTATAAATAAAATACCACAGGCTGGATGACTTAAACAGTAGAAATTTATTTCTCATAGTTCTGGAGGCTGGGGAAGTCCAAGATCAAGGTGCCCGGCAATCAGGTTCCTGGTGAGGGCTCTCTTCCTGTCTTGCAGATGGCCACCTTCTCACCATGTCCTCACATGGTGGAAATAGAGCAAGAGGAAGAGAGAGAGTGCGCATGAGAGCATGAGCACTGGTGCTGTGGTGTCTCTTTGTCTTTTTGTAAGGGTACCAGCCCTGTGGGATTAAAGCTCCATCCTTACGATCTCATTCAACCCTTATCGCCTCCTCACGGGCCCGATCTCTACATATAGTCACATTGGGGGGTCATGGCTTTGTATTAGTTGGGGTAAATTGGCATATGTGACTACGGAGGCTGAGAAGCTCCACAACCTGCTGTCTGCAAGCTGGAGACCCAGGGAAGACTATGATGTAATTCTACTCCAAGTCGAAAAGCCTGAGAACCAGGGGAGCTGATGGTGTAAATCCCAGTCCAAGGACAAAAGGAGATGGATGTTCCAACTCAAACAAGCAGACAGGAAGAAACAGGAATGCATTCCTCCTTCCTCTGCCTTTTCATTCTATTCAGGCCCTCAACAGATTAGATGATGCCCACCCACGCTGGGGAAGTAATCCACTGAATCCATAATTCAAATACTAATTTCATCCAGAAAGCTTCATTTACATCCCTGCTTCAACTTCTTAAATTAAGACTGCTCTTGTCCCTCAGTGTGGGCCTACTTTGGGTCTGGAGGTCACACTCTGTCCCGTCTATCCTTTCCTGCCAAGCTTGCTAGTTTCCTGGAAGTGTGTTTGCATCTTTGAGTGTGCAGGGTGGGTGAACATGGATGTGGGGAGGCGGGAGGTGGAATAAGAGACAAGAAAAGTCCTCCTTGACCACTATGGCTGCGGTTTGGTGCTATATCCTTTGGCTGTGCAAACATTTGAAGTTGTTTCTCATGCAGTGCTCTTGTGGGGTCTTCAGAGACTGGCCTTAAATTTCTGGCAGTCTTCTAGTGCAGACAGATAGCTCCTCTGCTGGCCATTTGCACCTCTCCGCTAGACCCCTGTATTGGCAGGTTTACCGACAGCCTCCATCTGCCTCCAGGTGGATCTTGTGGGCCAAGTGTGTTTCAGTTGTCCCTCCCCTTTCCTCCCCACTGATCCATAGAAACATTCCCCCCGACCGGCTTAGCCAGACCTCCCTGCTCCACAGACACTGTGGACTCCAGGTGTCCCAAGTCGAGTCCCTCGGGAGCACTCCTTGATGCCCTGTCACTGGGATTGAAGTGAGAGTCCACAGGCCTCCACAGGCCTGTCTCCTGTTGATAGGGACAGAGGTAGGGAGGAATCATTACACACTAACAATTCTCTCTGAAGAGATGGTCGTCCTCTTTTCCAACTCGTGGCCTCTTCAACTCCATCAGTAAATAAGAAAGCAACCAAGCATCTCAGAACCAGTTTTATGTAAGTCCTAGACATATTCTGAACATCTTAAACCTGTTTCGAATATGTCCTATCTAAGTCTAGCACTTCACTTGAAATGCAGCACTTGGTATCCTGGGTGCTTGTTTTAACATCGCTTACAGGTCCCTGCACAGGGATCTAGGAGCTTAGCTGGTCTGTCACTCAGCTATGCCAATACATAGGAATACTTTTTAATTAGAATTTTTTAAAAATAAGATTAATTGCTATCAAAAGTGTATTATTGAGTTAGCTTTAAGTCTTGTCTTTAAGAATCCAGTTTGATTCCTTCCTTTCAAGCTCTGAAACAAGGACTTGGGTGCACATAGTTTATTTGGGAGGTGACCCCAGAAGAAATACAGAGGACAGAGGAAACTGGGGCAGGGAAAGGAGAAAGGCCAATAAAGGGTATGCTAATGGATGGTTACCATGGGGACAGCCAGGGCTCCACCTCACTGGGGATCCTTTCAGACACTGGGCAGGAGATGCCTCACAACTTTCCCATGAGAGGAAGGGGAGGCTGCTTTCTACCCAATTTATGGAGAAGTTGCCCCCAGAGGTATTAACAGCAGCCCTCCCCGCCCCACATGAAGTTCCCTAGGTGCAGGAGAAAACCATCAAGCAGAAAAGAAGAGAGACATGCAGGTACTTGAGGGCTGGATGCCCTCTCCAGAGCTGTGGGACTTAGGTGGGCTGAGGAGGATGTCAGGCAGGGCATGAACAGCCACGGCCATCATTGCACACAGGCTGGGAGGAAGGTGATGAGTGAAAACCGCTTGGCTCCTTCTTTCTTTGAGTGTGCAGACTTTTCTTTCTCAGCCTCTGTTTCTTCTGGATTTGCAGTGCCTCCTGTAATTTTATGAAATCTCTTTCAGTGACTGGAAGCTTCCATTGGCCTGGTATTATGGTCAACACATGACTTGTTTCTTGTAGTAAAACCAAACCCCCTCCTCTTTAGTATGAAAGTATTTGATTAGCAACTAGTCTAGTGATTTTAGAGGGCAGAGAAGGGAGCCAAAGTCAGCATAGCTTTGAGACCCCCACATATGGCCCAACCTGGCTGAGAAGAGGCGCGACGAAGCTTTGGCTGAGTGCCTCTCAGCAGCTCCTGGGATTTGCTTCTGTTAGGGCTCCTTTTTGCCGATTCCAGTAACCTCAATCCTGGATTCTTTGGTGAATAAGACTCCCAGGCGTGCTCCAGAATCTAGGGTCTGTTGCTCCCCACAAGGCCCTTCAAAAAGGAAGGATTATTCTGCTCTCACAGCCACCCCAGAGGGGTCCAAGTGCATCCCCAAGTCATCCCAAACAACCACAGTCGCAGGTCATCTGAGGCAGACAGGTGCCTCGGGAGAATGACATTTTTCTTTCCTCTTCTCACTGCAACACATTAAGGAATGGTTCTCTGGGACCACGTGAGCTCAGTGCAGCATCAGCCACTGCTCCTGAGACTCAAGGGCGTCTATACCTATGTAGGACATGCACTGAGGAAGGAGAGTGGTATAGAAAGCTCTCAGCCTGGAACACAGCTGAAGGCTGGACACTGGACAAGAACAAGATGGAAAATGCAAAGTACCCAGTAAAACCCTGCTTGTCCTTGAAGTATTAAGAAAGGGCACTGGATTAGATTCAAGTCCCAGCTGGGAGATGCGATGCTTGGCACGTCACTTACCCCGTCTGTACATTGGTTTCCTAATCTGCAATATAGTGACCATGCCACCCTCAGAGTGTTGCTGTAAGGATTGGAGTTAAAAATGTGATAGAGCTTTAGCAGGACACATTGACTGTCAGGGTATTTTTACTATTTGAAATGAATCAGGTAGAAGGTATAGGGATTCCTCCTTTTGTCAATATAAGAGTCATTCATATAATATGCGTGAGCAGGAGAGAGACGTAATGGGAAGTTGGCTGTCAAGGGGGGAAGATAGATCAGCCAGAAGGATGCAGGTTGTTAAAGACAGAGAACAGAAATCAGCAGTTATATTTAGTAAACCCACAAGTCTAGGGAGAGCAGCGTGTTGTCTATCAATGTTCCGAGGCGTAAAAGCACAGAGCATTCTCGGGGAGCATTGACCGTTGAGCTGCCCAGATGATGTGGCCACAGCCAGTCCTGGATAGATTGAAACCAGGTCTTTACTCTGTAACTTAATCATGACAGATCAATTCATCAGGCCTTCAATGAAAAGCTCCACCATTAGAGGACGTGTGGAATGCAAAGGATGTGTTGGACTTTGTTCCTGTGCTCAGGGATCTTTGGAAGAACAGAATTGTGAAACGACTGGACATTATTTGTAACCTAAACCACGGACTTCAAATTCAACTGCTTGCCAGGACCCGGCAGGTGATGTAGCTGAGGAGGCATGCCAGTTATAAGAAAAACAATGGCATATGTGCAATATAAATGGCATTTGACCTTGACATTGTGCGAATATGGGAAGTGGTGAGGATGGAGTCAAACTGAGGGCATGTGTCCTGTCTAAGGGGATGGAATCAACTCAGCTTCCAAGGTGCCAGAGGAGAATGCAGGCCTAGGACGGCCAGATCTTCTGGTTTTATCAAAGGAAGTCCAGAATCCAGTTTATATAAATTTTGTCAATTTTTGTGAGTTCTCAACTAATTTTTAAAAATTGCAAAACGTCATTGGGTCAAACATGTCTTCAGCTCTGTTTGTGATCCCTGCAAACACAAGGTGGTGAGTGGAAAGCTAGCAAGCTTGGAAAGGAGGGAGGAGAGGGAGGAGAGGGTGGGGTGAGCCTGCAGGAGGAGTCCTCTGAGCCAGCAGCGGCAGTGGCCAGCCAGTGCCCAGCTCCTGCTGGGCAGACGGAAGACTCCAGAGGCTCATCTTCCCCCTACACATCTGCAGCCCAAGGACTGGTCCTGGCTTGGTCTGTTTCCCCATCTGAGCTGCCGTTGCCCTCAGTGGAATGTTAGGCATGGCAAGGAGAGTCTTTCCTTTGTTTGTTTTTTATAAAAGAATATTTAGTTGTTAAAGTGATTCAAGGCAAAATTTTCTAACTTTCAAAGAATGTAAAATAAAAAGTAAGAATTCCTCTTTCCTTGCTCTACTCCCTTCCGTTTCTATTTCTAAGAGGTAATCACCAATCATATTTTTGTATCATTCCAGAAATTTCCTAAACATAAGAAATCATGTACATTCTTTTTTCCCCGAGGAAATGGAAAAAAGATGTGATTGGGGCCAGGTGCAGTGGCTCACACCTGTAATCCCAGCACTCTGGGAGGCCGAGGCGGGTGGATTGTGTGAGCTCAGGAGTTTGAGACCAGCCTGAGGAAGAGCGAGACCCTGTCTCCACTAAAAAAATAGAAAGAAATTAATTGGCCAGCTAAAAAATATACATAGAAAAAAATTAGCTGGGCATGGTGGCGCATGCCTGTAGTCCCAGCTACTTGGGAGGCTGAGGCAGAAGGATTGCTTGAGCCCAGGAGTGTGAGGTTGCTATGAGGTAGGCTGATGCCATGGCACTCTAGCCCAGGCAACAGAGTGAGACTCAGTCTCAAAAAAAAACTGAAATGTGATTGGTCATTGAACAAAGAGCAGAGTCCCACCTCTGTGCCCTTGTGTGTCCTGCTTGGAGGGTTTTTCCCTTTCTTCTCGTCTCCTTTCGTGCCTGGAAGGAGAGCGCAGTGCAATGGGGAGGCACACAGACCCTCGAGTCAGACTTTCTGGCTCCACTGTTCACTAGCTCGGACCTGGGCTGAGTTTCTCAACCTTTTCATGCCATAATTTTCTCATCTACAAAAAGGGGATTCAAAGGGCTGTTGGAAGGAATGAATGTGTTAAAATATACAAAGGGGTGCAGCAGGGTTTGGCATAAAGCAAATGGTATGTAACTGTTTACTGTTATCATTCTCGAAGGCCCAGCACTCGTTTCCTTTCTAGTAGGAAACCTCTCTCAATTATCCCTAATCTCTGCTCCTCTCTCCTCCTCCAATTTACCTCTTTTCATACTAATTCTGCCACCCAAATTGGCACCTAATTCTATTGCCTCCTGTTATCTCACGATCTGTGTGCAGGTGTGTATTGCTGACCTCTCAGGGGCGGGCACCATGCCTTTCGCTCCTTTCTGTCCCCACAGAGGCATTGTGTGGACAGATCTGGGGCAGGAATGCAGGTGTGAGGGCCTCCTGGTCTGTGTGCTGCTCTGCTCCTCGTGGCAGAGGTTGGTGTGTCGCAGCGGCTCCTCCCTCCAGCACCCAGGACAAGAGGGAGATGGGCGCTTCCCTTGCCTTGAGCTGCTCCTTATACTCCCCAGCAGGTACTCTGCCAAAATTTTAGAGCCCACAGTTTTAGGAACTCTCCGCAAGCACCAGGGCCTAAGGCAGCGATGCTTGGCATTTCCCCTGCTCCCCAGAGAGCCTCTGAGATCATCTCAGTAAAACTTTAAT
This sequence comes from Lepilemur ruficaudatus, assembly GCA_963574885.1. Classification (NCBI taxonomy): domain Eukaryota; kingdom Metazoa; phylum Chordata; class Mammalia; order Primates; family Lepilemuridae; genus Lepilemur; species Lepilemur ruficaudatus. The sequence goes on from CAUYRT010005569.1 coordinate 18,328, forward strand.
GCCTGGAAGTCGATTAGAGTGGAGAATTCTCCTGTAATCAAAAGAGGCAGTGCTTTTATTGGAAAGGTGCAAACTGGAGGGGAAGGATGACAGCTGTGTGAGGCTGTGGAAGGCTAATAGCCTGGGCTGGGAAAGTCATCTTGACAGAATCAGGCTGTATGCACCAGGCGCCAAGGCACGGGGCGGGTGGGGTGGGCAGCAGGAAACAGGCTGTGTATGGCCTTAATGATTATCCTTACAAAGTGCTGTCAAGTTCCCAGAACATGTTCACACCTTCGCTTTCCTGGAATCCACCAACGATTCCACGTCCCTGATTCCCATTTCATAGAGGAGGAACTGAAGTTCAGAGAGGCTCCATAGGGAACTGGCATTGAAACCTCAGCCTGTCCACTTCTTTTCAGAAAGGAGACCTAGCTGGAGTGAGCAGCGTGGATGAGGAGGGGGAAGCCCTGCTGTCTTTCAGCACATGCTTTCATTGCCTGTGAAGGGAATTCTGAAAAGCTGTTGGAGAAAGTCATGCAAAATTTATGACTTAAACATCAGTGGGCTGTAAGTACCTGTTCCAGTTACTACTGTTGCATAACGATTCACCCCAAAACTATTGTTCTTGAACAACCATTCTGTTATCCTTACAGGCTCTTTTGGCCAGGAATTCAGGTAGGGCAGCAGGTCTCTGCTGTATGGTGTCTAGGACCTCAGCTGAAAACACTTATAGTCAAGGGCTAGAATTTTCCAAAGGCCCACTGGCTGAATGTCAATGCCCAAGACTGCTCATCTCATGGCTGTCAGTTGATGTTGGCTGTCATCTGGATGCTCAGCTGGGGCTGTTGACCAGGGTACCCACATGTGGCCTTCCTAGCATGGCAATCCCAGGATATTTAGAGACTTTACATGGAGGCTGGCTTCCCCAAGAGTGCACATCACAAGAGAACCAGTCAGACCTTTGCTGGCCTGGCATCGCTTCCACCTTACTCTGTTGGTCAAAGTAGTCACAAATCTGCCCAAACTCAAGGGAAGGGACACAGACCCCACATCTCAATGGTGCCAAAAAATATGCAGCCACTATTTAAAAAATCCTCATATTGTCTAATTCCTTTTTTCCTCTATGACCACATTAATTTCTAATTACTTTAAAAATTGTAGTAGGAATCTTCAGGTGCTGGAATCCTGCCTTGGCTGTGCCACTTGTGACCTTGGACAAGTCACTTAACCCATCCAAATTTCTCTTTCCTCATTTATAAACTCAGAGTGGTAACAAAAATAAGCTTTTAGATATCTCTTGTCACTTAATAAAATAGCTTTAAAATGTAGCTGTCTTATAAAACGGAACAGAATTGTTATGAGGGGTTGGAATATCGCCAGGCTGCAGGAAGAGCTCTTCTGTTGGGCAGAATCTTGGTGACAAGAAGGAGGTGGGGACAGGGCTTTCCGAAACAACGCTGAGGACATGGAGTAAGGGCTGGACAGAGGTGAGAGGTGTGTGTGAGGAAGAGACTGCAGGGTGATCCAGGAGGGCAGGTGTGGCTGTGCGGTGTCACTGCTGCTGATGACAGGAAGACAACTGTAAGAAGGAGGGAGAAAGGAGCTCAGAGACTGTGATGGAGACCACAGGGTGTGTACTGGCCCCACAAGGTGGGAACATGGAATAGCCAAGGTTCAGAGAAAGAGAGAGAGGCAAGAAGGAAGGAAGGAGGGAAGGAAGGAAGGAAGGAAGGAAGGAAGGAAGGAAGGAAGGAAGGAAGGAAGGAAGGAAAGAGACTACGTCCAAAAGACAAGGATGCCTTACCTTATCTGCATAAATCGGAATATCATGAAATGGAGATATATATTGTCCTTTTTCATTTTCTGCAAAATCAATTAGGAGAAGTTATTACTCTGATGAATTATACAGCAAAATGTATACAGTACACATTTTTTTATACGAAGATTTTATTCTTGCACCAGGAAAACTGGTTGTACATTTCACCTTTCCTGACTTTCCTCCAAGAACAGGTTGGGTTTTCATCCTATGCATTCCATAGGTATCTAACAGGTATTAATTTTTATACTGACAGCAGGAGTACCCTATACACCTCTGTATCCCCTGAGCCTAGCAGTACCTAGTACACAAAAAGTGATCAAATTGTTTTGAACTGATCTTACATCACTAAACAGTTTACAGAACTATTATGAAATACTTGGGGAGAAGGGAGGGGAGGGGACCAATTTGCTAAATTATAAAAGATGTTGCTTTAAGTGATATTCCACAAAGACAGCACACCATCTGAGATTATGATTTTCTTTAAAGATAACCAAGTTAATTTCTACATTCTAGAGATCTAACTATATAAAAAGCAACTTTTTAATCTTTAGTTAAAAATAGAGATAGGTCTTGCTATGTTGCCCAGGCTTGAACTCCTTGACTCAAGTGACTGACTCTTCCACCTCAGCCTCCTGAGTAGCTGGGACTACATGTGCATCTGGCTCAAAACATAATCTAAAGACTTCCTCACTATTCTTTAGGAGACCTAAGAGCTGTCCACATTGCATCCCTTCAAGTTTAAAAATCAAAGTGGAATAGGAAAAACTGAATAGTGATCACCCCCAATCCTGTAAAGGTCCCTTCAGAGTGGACTGTGACTTTGTGGTCCTTCCAACCCTCATCAGAGACTGACAATTTTTAACATTATAAAGGTAAAAAATTTTACTTCTATTTAGGGAGGATGCTAAGAAATCTATGTCTTTAGAAAAGCACTTTAAATTTGATAATGATATAGTTGGTTATAATTATTGGTACTTCTTAAATTCCAGAGAGTTCCATTTGATAAAAACAGTTACGTTAGCCAGTGCCAAAGTCAAGGAATAGCTTTGGTCTCCCATAATGGCCATCAAATACTCACTGCCAGTAAATAATCTAAGTAAAAGTAGTATGTTTGTTCTACATATATAACTTGAAGACAATTACCCAGATGATCCCCTGACCTTCAAACCAGAGTCTCTTGTGTAGGCGCCTCCTACAGAGAAATTCTGGAACCAACACTATTTCCAGAAAAAAGTTCAGTGAGTTATGTGTCAAAAGTTCTTGCACTGCCGTTGCTGTTTAATTCCGAAATTAAATAAAAATATGGAGTCCCACTGTTTCTGGGTTTTACCTGGTAGCTTTAGAGCTAGATGTGCAAGCTTTAGGGTTTACTTTCCTCTTCCTCCCACACAGGGCTACTTTTTGTTGGGAGCTTTGTTCGTTTGTTCAATACGTATTCCCGTTCCTCCCCTCTACTCCCACCCTTCCTCGTCCTTCACACACCAACTCAGAGTTCACTGCACCTGCCCATTTCCTTCCGAATAAAACTCAAAAGAAGTTAAAATAGAAGAGCCTCTGGGGACACATTTTCGAACACCTACGTTATCGCCAGTGATCTATTTCCAGTGTGTGTGTGGGTGGGGTGGAGGAGAGAGAATTAAGATAAACCCCCAGGTAGCTTTCCTCCACCTGCACGGCAAGGACCGCCGAGCGCCGCCAGCCCGCAGCCTCTGCGCGTCCAAGTGCAGCTCTAGGTGCAGGACTTGGGTGGGCACCCGGTGGACGGCGATTCCTGCGCAAGGGTGAAAACTTGGCACTTTCTTACTCACGCTTCCCTGACTGACGTCACCTGTTCGACTTGAGGGGAACAGCTTTCTGTTTCATAAGGAGCATTCCCAGCATAAGCGCTGAGGGAAAACACGCGGCGGGAGACGCAGGAGCACTACTGGGACCCCCGAGGATGGGTCCAGCGCCCCCACTGCGGCTCCGATCTGGGCCTCAGTTTCCCCGTCTGTAAAACGAGCCGACAAGCCTCTAAACGCCAACAATCTGAGCTACAGAGGCGGAATTAAGGTCTTTAGGAAATCATCGTCCCCGCCCCCCGTTCCTCCAAACCGAGCAATCCTCTTATGGGGATTATTTTACGAACAGGCACCTTTCGAGGGTGACTCAGTGATTTCCTTTTCCCATCAGACCCTGCCCGAGCCGAACACCTGCGAAACTAGCCTGGTCCCGCTTCGGGTCCTCCGGAGCGTGTGAAAGGGGAATATCTCCCTTTAGCAGAGAGGGACGGCCGGAGGCGGAACCACGCCGTCCCGCCAGCAAGGGTGAAATGGGAGGGCCGGCCAGGCCCCGGGGACGGGCCCGAGAAGCCGGGCCCGCTCCGGGGACAAGGGGATGAGCGCGGGCCGCACCCGCCCGCGGGAGGCGAGGCCCGGGAATGAATGGGCAGGCGGGGAGGGAGGGCCGCGGGCCGCCGACACTCACTGAGGAAGACTCGGTAGTCGAGGGTGAAGGGCGCGGCGCGCTCCTCGCTGCTGAAGCCGCTCATGGTGCCGGAGACCAGCCGCCGCCGCCGCCGCCCCCACAGAGCCACCAGCCCGCACGCGGAGCCGACTGACAAGGAGAGTCCCGCGCCTGCGCACTGCGAGGACTGGCGCGGCCACCCGGGCTGAGCGCCGCCTTTAACTCGGCTCGCCCCGCGCGCCCGCCCCACCCGGACGGGCCCAGCCTGTGCGCAGGCGCACTCGCTCTGCCCGCGCGTCCTCCGCCCCAGCCCCGCCCCTCGGGCCCCGCCTCCGCGCACCGGTCCCTGGCTGCGAGCCTGGGCCACGTGGCTGGCGGCCGGCTCCAGCTCTGCTCTCTTCCTGAGCTGGCCGGCGAGCTGTGGGCCCTGGCGCAGGAGGGCAAATGCGCAGACTCTCAGTTTGGACCAGCCAGGAGTTGACCGACGACCTCTCCTCCATCACGCACATGGGTAGCTCACCTTTGACCCTCACACCCACCTCCCCGCAGGGCAATTCTTTATCTCAAAAGGGTTTGATAAGCACCTGCTTCCCCAGACAGGCCCTGCGTGCGGTCTTAAGGTGAGATCCGTTTTAGCAAAGTTGAGGCATATTACTGACACCTCCAAAGGCTACCGATCAGGTACCCGCTCCGCTTTCTGGTGTATGACATCGGGCTTTTAACCTCTCTGACTCAGTTTCTCATCCGGGAAACGGAGATAACAATAGTAACTATGTCGTGATTTGTAGGGATGATTAGCTCAGCCGATATACGCCAAGAGCTAGGAGCAGAGCCTGGTTCGTTGTGAGCGCTCAGAAAGTGTAATTATTCTTCCCAGCCTCCCCAGTGGGGAAGGATTTACTCTGCCCCCTCCTTGCCCAACCCCCTCCAGGTTCCCAGGGACTTCAGATGGCAGCGCTGGGAAGGTCCAGGCGTGAGCTCAGTGTCCCTCGAGGCATTTCTCTCAGCTATTGGCTCCTCCGAGCTTGTTTTCCTAGTTCTGTTCCATCATGTCAGGCCAGACCCCAAAAACTAAAGTCTGATTGAGGCTGTGGGCAGATATTTGCAACACTTACTTACCCAATCCTACATGTGGGGGAAAAAAAAGTATATCAAAATTCCAATTACAAGTTAGGAAATTATTATTCACATTTCAAAGCATGCCTAGTTTTTTTAAAAAAAATTTTGATGGGTAGGGTTTCCTTAAATAATGTTTTTGTAGGGCATTAAAGATAATATGACTTAAAGATATTTTGAGTTAGGCCGGGCGCAGTGGCTCATGCCTGTAATCCTAGCACTCTGGGAGGCCGAGGCGGGTGGATCATTCAAGGTCAGGAGTTCGAAACCAGCCTAAGCAAGAGCGAGACCCCATCTCTACTTATAAAAAAATAGAAAAGAAATTAATTGGCCAACTAAAAATAC
>CAUYRT010005571.1:0-18258 GCA_963574885.1 Lepilemur ruficaudatus
GCGGTGGCTCACGCCTGTAATCCTAGCACTCTGGGAGGCCGAGGCGGGTGGATCGCTCGAAGTCAGGAGTTCAAGACCAGCTACTCGGGTGGCTGAGGCAGGAGGATTGCTTGAGCCCAGGAGTTTGAGGTTGCTGTGAGCTAGGCTGACGCCACAGCACTCTAGCCCAGTCAATACAGTGAGACTCTGTCTCAAAAAAATAAAAAAAGGAAAAATTATGAAAAATTAATCCTGACATTTTTTTTCCAGGAAAAACATTCACTTGATTTTATATATGAGGGCATATTTCTAAATTTTGATGAGGGCTTGAAAATATAGCTATAGCTTTTTACAAAATCCTTATTCTCTTGTTCTTTTTTCTCCAGCGTTGGCTTCTCTGTCTTTGTCTCCCTTTCCTGTTTTCCCCCTTCCCTCCATCCCTAAGTCAACTCTTCCTCCCATTCTTGTTCGGAGCTGCTTTCCTCCTCAAGCATGCCTCCTTACCTCCTAAGCGTTGCTATAGCAACTAGCAAGGAGTCATTCACATGGAGAGTGGGCAAGAAAACCTTTTTTTAATGGAAAAAGTCATGAACTAATTATGCATTCACATATAGAATCTTCATATATAAATTGATAATTATTTTTGAGCTACCAAGCTTAATTACACACAAAAATATTCCTGTTCACTTAAGAATGTCTTTGATGAAGCAGTAAAAATAATTTTATTAAATCTTGTCCCTTGAGTACATGCCCTTTGCATATTCTAAAATTGCATCATGGAAAAAGGAGGGCCCTCGGAGAAAAACACACACTGAGACCGGTGACCTACCCTCCACTAAGACAGACGCTCAGCTGTGCTTTTGTGGGCTACCTATGTTGGCTGATCTCTTCTCTCTGGATTTGTTAATAATATTGTTGGGCTTACTTCAAGCAATAAATATAAGCCGGTACATTCGTGGCCAATCAATCCAAAATGGTAATTAAAGAGAGTCAAGATCTGTGGTCCCATCCCAAACATCTGAGGATAATGCCAGAAAGAAAATTTAGTGTGCTCTCCCAGTGACTGTCATTTGGTATTTCGGTCCTAGGCAGACTTTCCCGCGGGATCAATCCAGACTGGGGGCATTTCTAAGGTCTGACCTCCACTACTCTCTTTATCTCAAAGCTCTATGTCCAAAACAGTCATAATTTCACATCCTCTACCCCATAATTACTGTAGCTACATTAATGTTTATTGGACCAGGCATTCTAATTTGGTTTTGGATGACTATTCCCTAAGTCATCTCAAGTAAAAAAGCTCCTTGCTTTTGATCCTGGTTTATTTATTTTATAGACACTTATAAATAATTTAATATTAATTTAATAGTATTATTAAGCTAGTAGATTGCTGACGGGTCCAAATGTTTAACATATATTCTAAAATAAATGTTGGCTGTTTAGAACCATCATAGAATAAACTCAGTCTAATTTTTCTTCGTAGTACTGCTTTCTTTATTTCTTTCTCCTTTCTTCCTTCTCTCTTTTTTTCCTTACTCCCTCCGTCTTTCCTTCCTTCCCTTCCTTCTTTTCTCTTTGTTTTCTTGTGTTTCATGTGTTTGTTAATTTTGGTAGATGTCTTTCTAAAAAGTGTATCTGGAAGGAGATAAGGGAAACTGATTAAGGCACCTAGAACTAGGTAGAGAGACTTTTCATCATATGCATTTTCTGACTGTTTGGATTTTTAATCAAGGCATATATATATTTTTTCCCAATAAAAAAGTTAGTCAAAACAGTATTTTGCACCCTTCTTATTTTTATTTTTGAAGTGTTTTATTTTTTCTCTATTCTAATGCCAGCCTGTTTCCTCCTTATCAGAGTAAAAAATAAGAATAGCTTCTGAAGGGAAGGGAGAAATTCGACAGAAGCTGAATGTCTGGGAAGTAGGGAAGGTACAGGATCAAGAAATTTTTTTGGCCTTTTTTAAAACTCTAAATGTAAACATCTTCCCACATGATTAAGTATTCTTCTACAACACAATTTGTAATAGTTATACCAGAGTCCTAAGTTAATTTAATATCTTCGTACTGGGTATGTGAGATGTATTTGTACTGTAATTTATTTATCTAATCATACTCTATGTTAAACATTTGAGTAATACTTGATTCTTGGATACTGCAAACAGTACTGCAATAAACATTCTTACAGCCAAATCTTTGTGCATAACAATTCTTAGTTACTTTAACTATATTTTCTCAAAGGAGAATAAATGTATTTTTCAAAGTTAAATAAATCAGAGTATACAAATTGTAGGGTCTTTGATATATGTTGCTCTTGATATAATTTCAATTTTAATTTCTATAAACACAAATTTCCCCTTATGTTTGCTAACAAATTTTATTTTCTGTTTATGAATTTTCTGTTCAGAGTCTTTTCCTATATATCTGTTACTATCTCAATATTGGCAATGATTTAGAATGTTTTACACATATATAAAATACATAAAGATCTTCTTGTCTATTATTTTTTAAATAATGATTATTCTCTGGCCTGATATTTGCAGTTGAATGTTAGTTATATTTACATATTTTTTGACACAGAGGTTTTAAGATCCATTTTTTTTCTGAAGAATGACCTTTTCCATATAGAACTTTGAAAATTATTTCATATTTTCTTCTAATAAAAATGCCTTTTAAAGATAAAATTTACATATTCTATATAATTACAGGGAAATGCACAAATCTTGGATCATTCAGTGAGTTTTGGCAAATCATAAATGATGCATGTACCTATCAAGATATAGAAATTCAAAGGGTACAGGTTTCTTTTTCAGGTGATGGTTGCACATATCTATGGATATATTTAAAAACATGGAATTGCATACTTTAAATGGGTGAATTATATAAATTATATCTAAATAAACCTGTTTTTGAAAAAAAGAAATTACCATCACCCCAGAAAGTTCCCTTGTGTCCTTTCCTGGTCGACCTTCACTCCCACTCTACCCAGAGGCAACCATGGCTTTTAGTTTTTTTAATCATAGATTAGTTTTGCCTGTTTCAGATCTTTATATAAATGGAATCACACAGCATGAACTCTTCTGTAAGGTTTCTTTCACTCAGCATAATGTTTCTGAAATTCATTCATGTTGGTATAACTTCAGGACTTTGTGTCTTTTTGTTGCTAAAGCTAAGCTTTCATTATAGTGTGTCCATATGACAGCTCGTTTGTTCATTCCTCTATTGATGGACACCTGGGCTGTTTCCAGTTTGGGGCCATTATGAATTAAGAAGCTATGAACATTTTTGTAAAAGTCCTTTTGTAGGCATATGCTTTCATTTCTCTTGGGTAAATACCTAGGGGTGGAATTGCTGGGGCATAGGATAGATGTATGTTTAGTTTTATAAGAAACTGTCAGACTTTTTTCCAAAGTGGTTGTACTGTTTTACACTCCCATCAACAGTGCATGAGAATTCCAGTTGCTCCATGTCCTCATCAACATTTGGTGTTGTCCGTCTTTTTCCTTTTAGCCATTCTATTGGGTGTGCAGGGGTAGCTCATTGTAGTTTTAATTTGCATTTCCTTGATAATTAAAGTTATTGAACATTTTTTCATGTGCTTCTAGTTTTTCTTTAATTTTATTTTAATGTTTATGTATAAGAATATAAGTGCATCTGTTTATCCATCTAAAGTAATTTTGATAATGATTTGAGGTAAATCTCTAAAATTTTCTAAATAACCAATTAACCCAGCACAGTTTATTAAATAATTTTATTCTATACTGATTTGTGATTTTTTTCTTCACCAAAGATTAAGTTCTTATATATAATGTGGTCTCAGAATAGATATCCTGTGCCATTGATTTCTACCTCTGTGCATTTGTTCTTTCGTCAGTTCCACACTGCTTTATTGACACTTGCTTTTAAAATGGTTTAAGAGCTAGTAGGGCCACTGTCTCATCATTCCTTTCCATCTTCAACATTTTCTTTGCTGTTTATATGTAATTATTCTTCCAGTGAACATTAGAATGATTCTGTGAAATTCTGAAAAGAATCTTATTGAGATTTTTATTGAAATTATCTTGTGCATACAAATTAATTTGCAAAACACTGACATCATTGTCATAAAACTTAGTACAGAAATCTTCTACATTTCTCAATAACATGTTATAGTTTTTTAAATATGGGTCCCTCACATTCTCCTTAAAACTATTCCAAGGCATTTTACAGAGGTTCCCAATGTCATCATTATTGATTTTTGCTATTGTAATTTTGTTTTTCTAATTACACTTTCTAACTGAATATTAATACTATTTTTATAAAGAAAATCTATATAGGAAATTTCTATAGAAAACTTTTATAGAAAAAATTTCTGTATAGAAAAGTTACTGGCTTTTGTGTCTCTTTTTTATATTTAGCTGTTTTTTAAACTCACATATCAATTCTAATAATTTTTAGTTGAATTGTTCTTTTGAGTTTCCAGCAGTGTAATTATATCACCTACAAATAATTACAAATCTATTTACTCTTTTCCAATGTTTATGCATCATATTTTATAAGTATCCTAGTTCATTGGTTAGAACTTCCAGATCAAAATTAAATAAAAATGGCAGTAAACTATATATGCTTTGTTACTGATTTTAATAATATTGCCTTAGTATTCCATTCTTAAGGATGGTCTTAACTGTTTGAAATTGACTTTTTATTATGTTAAGAAATTCTTAAATTTGTAATTGTTTTTGAATAAGGACTAGCTGTTGGATTTTAATGTTTTCTTCTGCATCTATTGAAAATCATATTTGGATTTTCTTTTTAGATCTGTGGATGCGATATATTATGTGATTTTTCAAATATTAAAACATAAAATCTTTTCTTTCTAGTTTAAACACTACATGGGTTATTCTTTTGATACTATCTATGTTTGGATTTTCTTTTCTGTGTTCATAATTTAGATAGTTTTATAATTTTCTTTTTTTGAGCTGTCTTTTTCAGGGTTTGCCATTAAGGTTATCTCTGTAAAGTAAATTAGATAAACTTTCCATATTTTTCAATGTTTTGAAGTTGTTGAAACATGGTGATTACCTATTCCTTAAGATTTGAAGGATTTTTTCCTATAAGGTTTGCTAGGCCTAGACACTTTTTTCTGGAGGAAAATCTTTCCTTCTTTTCTTTTATAGTTTCTTCAGCTGTGATTGGTGTATTTAAGTTTTATACTTCTAATTTTGGAAATGTATATATATCCAGAAGATGATCCATTTCATCTAGGTTTTCAAATTTATAACTTATAATTTTGCAAAGTATAATATTATATTTTAAATATAATATCTGGTGCTGAATCCTCTTTTTATCTCTAATTTTATTATCAATGGGGTTTTTTCTTCTTTAGTTTTTCTAAACATTTGTCCATTTTATTGCTCTTTTAAAAAGTAGACTTTGAATTAATTCTATAAGTTTCCCTATATTCTAATTAATTTAATTTGAATTTTGCCTTTATTCTTCTCCTGATTTCTTAGGGATTTTGTTGTCATTGTTGTTTTTATAAATCATTGAGTTGAATAGTTTTATTTTTCCTTTCCTTGAAAATAATTATTAATAAAACCAATAAGACTTCATCTTTCCAGTACAGCCCTGATAGCATGTCACAACTTTTGATATGGTATGCTCTTGTTAGAATTATCTTCTAACTGCTGTTCTTATACTATAATTTTTGTTTTATTTAATTTTTGTTCTGTCCTTACACTTTAGTTATTTTTGTCTTATTTTCTATTTTTAGTAGCTAGTTGGATTGCCCTGTGATCAAAGAAGTAAGGTTATATAATATCTGCTTCTTAAAATATCTTCCATTTTTGGTTATATTCATTGCAAATACTTTCTACCATTCTATAATATCTTTCCATTTTGTTTAGTCTTTTTTGTACATAAGCTTTTTGTCTTAATGTAACAAAATATATACCTCTTATTTTATTATTTGTATGTTTGTATCTTATATAAAAAACCTTCCCCTGGTTGATGATAATGAATGTATCTTCCCATATTTTCTTCTCAAAGTGGCAGAGTTTTGCTTTTCACATTTAGGTCTTTAATCTTTATCGTTGGTGTGGGTGGGAATCTAATTTCACTTTCTCCCACGTGGATAATCAGTTGTCCCAGGCCCACAATTTTCCCCCCATTGCTTTGTGATGCTATTTCAGTGGTGTATAGAGTTTCCTCGTGTGTACAGATTATTTTGGGGCTTTTGTTCTGTTCCATTCATCTATGTCTATTTCTTGTGCCAGTACTACCATAATCTTATTAATAAGTCTAATTATCGAATAAGACAAGTCCTGCCACCTTCTCTTCTTTTTATTCAAAATTGTCTTGGCTTTTTTTGGCATTTTCATGTGATTTTTAGAATTAGCTTATTAAGAATTGCACACACACACATTTGGGGGATTTTTAATACTAAAATTTCATCAAATCTATAAATGTAGAGATGGTCAACATTTTTTATGTTACTGAGTACTCTAATCAATAAACATGGTAATTCTCTCCATTTATTTAGGCCTTTATTTTATTTAATAATACTTTCATAGGTTTCTTCATAGAGATTTTGCCTACTTTTTAATGAATTTATCTCTAGGTGCCACATAATTTCTGTTACTGTTGTGAATAGGATTGTTTTTTTCTATTATATTTTCTAATTAGCTATTACTATTAGGAATCCAATTTATTTTTGGATGATTTTTGTATCTAGCACTCTTGTTGGATACTTTTTAGTTTTAAGAGTTTCTCTGTGAATTTTCTTGAGTTCTTTAGACAGTCACATTTTCTGCAAACAAGAACAGTTTGCAATCTCTCTCTCTCCATTTCTTTGTATTGAATAGATAAGAACTTCAGTGTAATGCTGAACAGAGGCTATAACTGGTATCCTTATGTTATTCCTGACTTTAATGGAAATGTCTCTAAAATAGCACCAGTCAGGATATTTGCTTGTAGAGTTTTGATGTATGGCCTTTGTCAGGTTAAGAAAGTTGCCTTCTATACATAGTTTGCTAAGGTTTTTTTAAACCATGAATGAGTGCTGCATTCTGTCAAATGTCTTTTCTGCATTTATTGAGATGATACTAAAAAGATCAAATAAAAAAGAAAAAGGCTTTCCTTTTTAATCTGTTTAATAGGTTTTCTAATCAAATTATGCCTTCATTTCTTGAGATTAAATCTCACTTGGTCATGACATTTTAAGATTTTGTATCTAAATAAAAAATGAGATTAAGTTATAAGTTTCTTTACTTGTACTGTTCTTACCTGACTTTAATATCTCAAAAACCAAGTTAGGTAATCCTCTTCCCTTTTTCTCTCATCCTCCGAAACAGTTTTTGTTTTTTAAAGCAGGGTTTGTCTGTTTTTTGATGATCTGGTAAAATCATGTGGGCCCAGTGTCTTTGGAGGTGAAAGAACTTTTGATTAATAATTTAATTTCTTTAATGGCTAAGGCTTTACTCTGGTTTCATCTGAATAAATTAGCAAATTTTTATTTTTTTCTTGAAAATTACCCATTTCTTCTAAGTTTCCATATTTATTGGGATAAAGTTAATAGTATCCTTTTATGTATTTTAAAATCTCCGCTGTGTCTATTTCCATCCCTTTTTATTCCTACTTCGTTTGCTTTTTCTCTTTTTTCTTGATTTGTTATACTCCAGGTTTATCTTTTTCTGCAAGTTGTTTCAAAAATCAACTCTTTGTTTCATTCCTCTTCCCTAAATAACAGTTTCTTCCCTTTTTCTCTTACATTAACTATTTTGTTATTTCTAGTTTAGATCCCTCTGTTGTTCTTTGCCCAGTTTTTAAGTTGAACACTTTACTCATTTATTGTCTTGCTTTTGTTTGGCTTTCCATTTTATTTTTACTGAATATGTATATTTTTTAAGTAGAACCTTCATTGTCCTCTTGACCACAACAAGGGCCTCAGAACTTCTTAGGTAGACATTAAATCCTGTTTCCCATCTTATTTTGGCTCCAGGGTTGTAGGTTTTTAAATATAAAGTTATTTTTTAACAATCAAGTAATTATGTTTATCAAAATAAAATATTCTTTAGTAGTTCTTAAAGTGACAGTCTGTGGTTGGTAAACCCTCTTGATCTTTGGTTGTCTGAAATGTCTTTATTTTTCAGGATATAGAATTCTAGATTAACAATTATTTTCGCTCTGCACTTTGAACATATTACCCTTATTATCTTTAGAATCTATTGTTGTCTGAGAAGGTTTCTGTCAAATGAATTCCTTTGTAGATAATCCATCTTTTATCTTGTTAATCTTTGTTTAAATCGACAGATAAAGTTATATGTATTTATAATATACAACATAATGTTTTAAAGTAAAAATACATTGTGGAATCACTAAATCTAGCTAATTAACATAGACTTTACTTACATAATTATTTTTGTGCTGAGAATACTTAATATCGACTCTCAGCATTTTTTAAGAACGCGATATATTGTTATTGACTATAGTCACCATGTTGTATGACAGATCTCTCAAACTTATTCCTCTTACCTAACTGAAATGTGTATCCTTTGGCCAACATCTCCCCAACTCCGAAGTCCCTCAACCGTGCCAGTTTCTGGTAACCACCGTTCTGCTCTCTACTTCTATGAGATCAACTTTTTTTAGCTCCCACATATGAGTGGGAACATGTGGTATTTGTCTTTCTATGCCTGGCTTATTTCACTTAACATAATGACTTTAGGTTCATCCATGTTGTGGCAAATGACAGAATTTCCTTCTTTTTTAAGGCTGAACGTATTCCACTGTGTACATGCATCACATTTTCCCTGTCCACACATCCACTAATGGGCATTTGATTCCATGTCTTGCCTATTGTGAATAATGCAGCAGTAAACATGGGAGTGCAGACTGATATCTCTTCTACATACCAATTCCATTTCCTTTGAACATATACCCAGCAGTGGGATTTCTGGATCAGATGCTAGTTCTATTTTTAATTTTTGAGGAACCTCCTTACTGTTTTCCATAATGGCTGTACTAATCTATATTCCCACCCACACTGTGCAAGGTTTCCCTTTCCTTCACATCCTCACCAACATTTAGTATCTTTTATCTTATTGAGAACAGCTATTCTGACAGATGTGAGGTGATATCTTAACTTTTGATTATTTGTTTATCCTTAAGTGTTCTGCAATTTTGCTAAGTGTATTTAGGTATAAATCTATCCTTATTTCTATGCTTGGGACTCAAATGTAAGTTTAATATCAAGTCTTCAATTTGGGAAAATTCTCAGCAATTGTCTCTTCAAATATTGCTTCACTGTCATTTCCTCCTTTCTCTTCTTTCAGAATTATTAAACGAGGGTTTGCATCTATTAACTGATCTTCCATGTCTCTTAGCACTTTCTCTTCTTAGTCTATATTCTGGGTATGTTACTTAGCACCCTTTTCCACTTCACTAATGTGTTCTTCAACTTTATCCAGCCCAGGAATTCTCTCACCTAGTGCATTTTTAATGTAGGGACCGCTGGCCTGCAGGACTGACAGTGTGCGCGTCTGCAGGCTGCTGTGGGAAATGCCCCCTGTGAATTCTTGGTCCTGTGTCTCAGTGGGACTTCTGCTTTTATTCACACTACTTTCTGTTCTTGCTGTGTGTGCCTGTTGTGGAAACCCTACCCACTTTCCCACTCTGCTTCCCTCTGCTCCCTTGAAATAGAAAATCCAAAAATCAAGAGCTCGGCACATCAATGACTAGAAAAATCAGTTTTGAGTCGATATCTATGAAAACCTCAGCAGTGCCCTGAGTAAACTGCTTGAAACCCATGTCATCTCTTATGGGTACGTTAGGAGCTTTGTTTTGCGGTTGTTGTCATTGTCATTGCTTTTGCCAATAGAACCATGCTTTATGCAATTTAAAATACAAAACATAATTGTGTGGCCGGGCACGGTGGCTCACGCCTGTAATCCTAGCACTCTGGGAGGCCGAGGCGGGCGGATTGCTCAAGGTCAGGGGTTCGAAACCAGCCTGAGCAAGAGCGAGACTCCGTCCCTACTAATAATAGAAAGAAATTAATTGGCCAACTAAGTATATATAGAAAAAAAATTAGCCGGGCACGGTGGCACATGCCTGTAGTCCGAGCTACCGGGAAGCTGAGGCAGAAGGATTGCTTGAGCCCAGGAGTTTGAGGTTGCTGTGAGCTAGGCTGACGGCACAGCACTCTAGCCTGGGCAACACAGTGAGACTCTGTCTCAAAAAAAAAAAAAAAACAAATTTGTGGTTCATTAGACATTTGCACTGCTATCAAAGTTATACTTTATATGACAATGGTTTGAAGAGAAATAAACAGCATAAACAAAATATGGCCTATACTATGAAAATGCAAACCATACAAATAAAAGAATAAAACAATTACTCAGTACCAGGAGGCATATTTAATATATACATATTAAATATCTCAAATATCTCAATATCTCAAATATCTCATATACAATAAAAGCTTGTCAGTGTTCTAATATTTGAAGTTAACAGATACATGGCCTCTAAATAAAGGATATAATTGCATATTCCTAAGGAAATACAGTTTTATTATTTTCTGGAACATAAACATTAGAACTCAAATACAGAATGTTATTTAGAGTCCTCTTTTAATGAATATAAAAAAGCAATTTATAATAAGTACATTGGTTTCTGAGTAAAATAAAGCTTCTGAAATGAGTGAAGGATGCCTGAAAACAATGTTCTCTTAAGCCAGTGAAACATCTTCCTTTCCCTCACCTGCTATCGGGTTTAGCAAATAAAAATTCACCACACCCAGGTAAAAGTGAATTTCAGATAAAAACAAAGAATTTTTAGCATAAGTACATCCCAAATGTTGCATTGGGCATATTTGTATTTGTTGTTTATCTGAAATTCACATTTAACTGGACATCCTGTACTTTATCTGCCAATCCTTTCCACCTAATATATTAACCTTTGTTTTGTACGATCCTTTAGAAGAAACCTGGCCAGGCTTTGCTGCAAACCCCATCAGTTCTGTATTGGTGAGCTCGTATTTATGCATTTTCACTTACACATTGTGAGGTTTATAAAGAGACTGGGTTCACCAACCAATGGCTCTCAAACCCACTGCACCTTGCAAAGCAGTGCGGCCTTCAGAACTCCTAGAGGGGAGGGCTGTGTGGACTCTCCCCCACAAAGCCCTATTTTAGTCACAGTCATTAGCACTGCAGGAAAAACACACTGGTCATGAGGTTCACTTTTCGCCATGTCACAAGAGGGTAAGTAAAACTGAATGCCTGAAAGAAGGCTCGGGCTTCTGTCCCCTGTGCTGAGGACTCTGGAAACCTCCTTCTGAAACATGTCCATGTGGTGTTTTTTTTTG
The DNA here is from genome assembly GCA_963574885.1 of Lepilemur ruficaudatus. Lineage (NCBI taxonomy): Eukaryota > Metazoa > Chordata > Mammalia > Primates > Lepilemuridae > Lepilemur > Lepilemur ruficaudatus. The sequence goes on from CAUYRT010005571.1 coordinate 11,320, forward strand.
TTTTGTTTTGTTTTGTTTTGGAAAAAAACAGCCAAAACCCCTGACATCTCTTTCTGCATAGAGATTGAGCAGCATTTTTTAAACTGAGATTGAATGATGTCAGGAAGGTATCCAGGCATTGCCATGAAACCTGAATTTAGGAGAAAGGGAAGGAAATGCCAACTTGACTGAGCTCTTGATATAAATACTTGGGTTTATTTAATCCTCATTCTCTCCTGCTACAGTATGAGCTCCATTTTACAAACCAAGAAACAGAGGCTCAGAAAAAGCAAGCCCTTGCTCAGAGTCACATAGCTCATAGCACAACTTGGATTCAAATCCAGGTCTTCTTGGGCCACAGCAGTCTGAGCCCTATTTCCATGCTACTGTTCTTTCTCTCCAGGGAAAGTAAGAGTGCTAAAGAATGCCAAGGATATAGAATGTTCTAGAAGACAGCATAGGCTATCATGAAGTAGGGTCATTCCTAACCAATTTCTGAGTGAAGAGGTCACTAGGCATACCAAAATGAAAAGGGGCATCAGAGCTAGACACTGCAGCCTGAAGCTTGCCTCTCCCACCTTTTAGCTGTGCAACTTTGTTACTTAATTTCTCTTTATCAGTCAGGATCCCAGCAGGAAACTGATGGCCCAGACAAAGGGTTTAACTGAGGTTTTGGCAGGATTAAGGAAACCAACAGGGGATGTTGAAGCACCCAGGGAGTAGTAATAGCAGGAAGCCACTACTGCCCCAGGCCTATAGGGCAGGAGGAGGGAATATTTTAGTGGATGCTGTAGAGAGCTGGAGACAGCCACTGTAGCAACCATACCCTGGAACAGAGGTCCTAACCCTGAGCTCTCTCTTTCCCTGGCCAGGAGCGGGGTTATACGCCTGTGGAGGTCAGCCTCCCCGGGCACAGAGCAGGGCAGGACGCGGATGGAAGCCGGTGGGGGTGGGGCGTAGTAATCAGAGAATAGCCACCCTCCAGCTGAGCATCAGTTTGCTTTTTTTAAAATGGGAATCACAGTATCTACCATGTGGCGTTGTTGTAAAGATTAGAAATAAACCGACTGACGCGTTCAACAGATATGTACCGAGCACCTCCTGTGTGCCAGGCTCTGCTGCGCAGACATGGAAGTGACCAAAACAGACAGTACATCTGCCCTCCTGGAGGTGAAACTTGCAAAAAGGCCAGAGGTTACATAAGTATTTACAAGGAGTGGAGATAAAATATCACGCCTCACACACAGGGCACTCACAAATAGTGGTTATAATTATTTCGTTAAGTCTCCCCCGGGAGACCCATGCCACAAAGCACATCTTGATTTCTTATACCAATATGTATTTATTAACAACCTTTACCGTCGGGACAGTTTCCTCCCCCGAACGACAAGCTTCTGAACCTTCCGAAAAGAGAAAACGGCTGTCACTCTCTGTATTAGTCAGGGTTCTCCAGAGAAACCGAACCAATAGGATGCATATAAACATAAAAGAGATTCATTGTAAGGGAAGGGGCTCGTGCCATGATGGAGGCTGATGAGTCACAAGAAATGCAGTCGGCAAGCTTCGAGAGCCAGGAGAACCAACAGTGGTCCCTGGCTGGGAGGCCCAACACCCAGGAAGAGCTGATGTTTCAGTTCAAGTCCAAAGGCAGGAAAAAACCGATGTCCCAGTGCAAGGCAGTCAAACAGGAGGAGTTCCCTTTTACGCAGTCTTTTTGTTGCCTTCAGGGCTTCAGCTGATTGGATAAGGCCCACCCCCCTGAGGGAGGGCCATCTGCTTTACTCAGTGTCTCCATCTAAATGTCAACCTCACCCAAACACCCTCACGGAAACACCCGGAATAATGTTTGGCCAAATATCTGGGAACCCCATGGCCCAGTCAAGTTGAGACATAAAAGTAACCATCATGCTCTCCTAAAGTTAAAATTCCTCATTAAGTCGCCCCTGTCTTTCTCCCTCCCACCTACATATGGCCTCTCTTTTTCACCTGGAGTTTCTCCAAGTGTGGCTCCCAGGCCACCTGCATGGAACTTTCGTGGGAGCTTGCTAACCATGCAGATTGCAGAGTCCCGCCCAGGCCTACCACATGAGAGCGCCTGGGAGAGAGACCCAAGAATCTGCATGTAAACACAGCCCTGAGGCTGCCCATTTTCAAGCCCCCTCTCCAACCTGCCAGATACTAAAAGGAGAATGTGAAGAGAAATTCTACAAGGGAAGTTGTGTTCTGAGTGCTGAGTGGAGGATGGGTCTCCAAAGACACAGGGAGAAAAGCCTCAATGGTGAGGCAGAGCCACAGTGTGATGAGAAGAGAGGAAGGATTATTAACAAAGCCAGGGTGGGAGAAGAGCAGGACTTCTGTGTGTGGCAGCTTTGGGGCTGTTGACCACTGGTGGACCCAAAGGCCCTGCTGGACCTGCCTGCCTGTCTACCTCTCCAAACTGGCCTATGCCCCCTCTGCCTTGCTCATTGTGCCAGGTCACGCTGAATTCCCATCAGTTCAAACACTGAGCTCTTTCCTGCCCCAGGACCTTGGCTTGTGCTGTTCCCTCTGCCTGCGGCACTCTTCTTATGCTTTATAAGGCTGGCTCCTCTTATTCAGGCTTCAGCTCTCTTTGGAGGGCCCTCCTCAAATCATCCCATCAGATGTAAGTTCCTCCCTCTCAGCCTCTATGCCACCAGCTGTTTGTTTTCCCAGAGGATTTATGAAGATGTGTGATTCTTTATTTGCCTGTAAAGCAGGAGCAAGTTTCACAGGCTACATACTCACATATGCAAAATGTCATAGATTATATTTTGTAATTCTTGATTTCTGAACCCTCCCTCTGTCACAGGAAACATAATCTAGTCTTCTTCAGATAAACTCAGACAAATTAATGATTACAGAGTCATTTCAGGTTACAGCTTAGTGAAATTCAGCATTCTGCCCTTGAGTCTCTTTCTGCCATTCTGCCTAGAGGGGCTCTCAGTTCTAGGTACAATGTGTGGGTTTGGCGGGGGCGGCAGTTACTTTTGCCTTGGTGCCAACAGAGGCGCCTGCCCTACGGTTGTTGGTGTTTGCTGAAGTATAGGGTCCCCTCAGCCTTTGGTCATTGGCACCCATCTGCTGGGCTTCTTCCTAAATGACCCAGGTCCTGATGTGGCCTCCAATAACTTTTGCATCCTCCTTTTCCCAAACTTTTTGTGTCCTTCAGCCTCTCCCAGCCCTCCTGGGTCCTGGCTGTGGGAGGCAGTAGCCACGGGGAGCTCTTGGCCACTCTTTCTGCACACGTGTGAGGCTGCTTCCGGCCCATCGCCCAGCTGTGCTGCTTCTGCCCTCACACATGGGACCCTCTGGGAAGTCACCTGTAGAAGGCGGTGCAAGTCTCCTCTGTTCTAGGGCTCCCCCATTTTTCATGGGGTTTCTATTATCTCCTGACCCTGAGCTTGACTAGGGATGGGCGGGACCCGTGCACGCAGTTCGCCCTATCGCCCCCTCTCTCCACTCCCCCTTCTCTCCTAAGCTGGTAGAACTTTATTTGGGGCACAGGTTGGGGGAAAGTGGGTGGGAGGGAATACTCTCCTTGAGATTTCTTCCGTCTGCTGCTCCACGTGCAGAGTTAATACTGTCGAGGTAACTCCACAGGGCACCAAACACAGTGCCTGGCACACAGTGGGCATTGAATAAGTATTTGGTGAAAGAATGAACAACTTTGGTGAATGAATGAACGACTACATCAGTACGAGTTTGCCATCTAGCATGATACTTCCTGCCCAGCGTAACCTTGGAGAAAGTGCCAAAGAACTTACTTTGGTGAGAGTTTACAATCTCCACCGCAATGTGGCTGTCCCCTGCTCCTCAGGAGTAGAGCGCACATCCGTCCTCTGACAGCCAGACATGAAGCGACATGGAAGGAAATAAACACGTCAAGTGCTGAGCTGGCAACGTGCTCCAATTACCTTTGGATTTTATGGCAAGGCAAAAAATAACCAAGAGTGATTGTGTTAAGCCTTTAAAAGTGGCTTTTTGTTCAGGTCAGTGCTACAGCCTTAGTAATTGCAAAGATAATGGATGAAGAGCTAATTCCCAATTTCACCCAAGTCACGGCAGTGCCCCAGGGGAAGCACAGGGAACAGCTTCTCAGGTGACCCTGGCCTGGGCCCTCAACAGGGCAGAGGAGCCCTCCGGGTACAGGGAGGCACTGGGGACTCTCTGTCTCTCACATATGAACATTTGAACATTTTCACTGACTATTACACAAGCTTTGCCTTTTCTCTTGAGGTGGGATGGGTGAGTTAGAGGGAAGATGGGAAGAAGAGGATTATGTTTTAGAAAAGACCATTTGGGAGTCAAAAACAATGAAAGCTAAAAATTGAAGACAGTGGTGTATTTAAAAGATTGTGTTTGATAGGATCTCACAATAATAGAATAATGCACACATTACACATAATTGGTGTTGGGCAAATGCTTGGGGATGAATACATCAATAAATAAAGAATATTTGTACCTATGGGCTTTATCTGCATTAAATAGACTTTTGAAATCTGGCTTGGGAGCTAAAATATTCCCCTATTTTATTGTTTCTATGGGAAAATATGTTTTGCATTCCAAACAACAGACTTGCAAGTGAACTTTTGCAGAAGTTGGGGTAGCTGCCGTGGGGGTGGGTTGCATGACACAAGCCACAGTTTCCACTCTGGCCCTCTCGTGACCGGCCCATGTGTTTAGAAGCCCACAAGCTGGGCTCAGGGAGGCTGCCATTGGCCAAAGGACAAAGTGTTGCTAACAGGGAAATAACCCAGAAGGTGAACTCACAACAAGGGGCAGAAAATGGTAAATAAAATCCAGACTTTCCATTTTAAAGTCAGTTGCAACTTCAGTTAAAATGAAGCATTAACCATTCATTCTCTCCTTCATACATCTGTGTATTATTTCCTTTCTTTCTCAAGTCCCCTGAAAATAACACTGAAGGCAATATATATATACACATATATATATATATATACACACATATATATATATTTTATAAGGACAGAAAGGACAGGAAGACAGATAACAGCAGACAAGAGAGTCAACAGAATTGTGTAAGATGGGAAGTGTGAGGTAGGACACCCGTAATTAATTTAGCAAAGTAGCACTCCAAACAAGATGCCTGCGAGGGGACTCAGTCCCTCTGCAGACCCCCGCCAGGCTCACCATGCAAGGCTCCAGGTCCTGTGGGAGGTGGGAGTGAGACAGGGTGCTGAACCCAGGAAGACGAGTCATAAATCTGAATTAAGAGGGGTAATGCCCTCCATGGCTTCCTCTACCCTTGTAGCCAGGTGGCTGTCCCTCATTTAAGGAGAAATTAAAACACAGGAGGTTTAGGACTAGAAGATTCCAGGCAGGGTGTGGACTTGGATCAAAACAAGGGGATTAAGTGAAACGGCACGTTCTGAACTTGCCATCCCGCTCACAGACAGCCCCAACCAGGCATGTTTCCACCAGCCCCCGCCAGAGTGGGGTTAGAAACCAGTAGGCTCAAGAGCAAAGACAGGAATGCTGCCATCGGGTCTACCAATGAAGAATCACATCTCATCACCCTGGGCATCACCGCCAGGCGACACACAAAGAGCCTCAGACCCTCTGCCTCGTGCCTTCACTCCTATCAGATTGGGGCAGCCGTGATCACCTTTCGGTGAGATGAGAGGGACAATTACTCTCTTTCTAAATTCAGTTTTAATTGGTATCAAAGGAACACATATACAAAGTTTAACAAGTCAAACAATACCGTAAGGCTCATAAGGGAAAAACAAGTCTCCCAGGCCATGCACCCCCATCCCAAACCCCAGCAACAGAAAGCTCATTGCTTTCTATTCTTTCAGCTGTTTCTTCTGCATATTTATAAATAATACATCTCATTGCCTGATTTTTCTGTTTGGATATTATCTACTGACTTCTAATTTTACACTTTTAGATTTTGCTCTTTCTCCACCATCCATATAATACTTTCTTCAAATGCTCCAAATGATGCCACATTTTGGTTGCCTTCACACTTGGGCAATAGCTTCCTTTTCAAAAATATAAGTAATATATGTATATGAATATTTTCTGTGAATGTACAGACATGTTTATATTTTCTTCTTATTTTTTCTCTTTTTTAATTTGGGAACAAATAGAGTACAAAATTTATATTTCAAAAAGAAAATTATTGTCCCAATTTGAAGCCAACTAAAACACAGTATCATTTTTTAGCATTTGACGCCATATCATAAGAAAGAATCCACTTGACTGCTTTTGCTAGGCATGTTCTCCTTTAAGTGGCACACCAGTGATGACTTTGGCCAGATAGAGGAGTATGATCCTAATGTACCCTGGGCATCATAGCAATCTGAATTTACATAGTCAGAATAATGTACATCCTGTCTATTAGCTTTCCACTCTTAAAATCAGCCTACCCACAAAGCAAGGAAAACTTGACTATGGTGGCAAAGCTGACTGTAAATGTTTTCATTCTTGATGAAAAATTAAAGGTTTGAATAGCAGATAATGGGGTCAGGGGAGAGATGGAAAGAAGGGAACTGTGCTAATATCCTCAGCGAACGTAGTGGGGAGTCAAAAGGTACTTCCTAGATGGAGGAAGAAATAGAGGATTAAGTACATCATGTAAGTGTGCAGAGGGAACCAATGGAAAAGCTAAATTATAAATCAAGAAGTTGGGAGGTGACTTGTACTCGCCATCAAATTGGTACTGACTGATTAACACTACGGTGCTCAAATGGTGGTAGTGTTCACTAGGGATTCGGGGGGTGGGCCCACATCCAAGAGACGTGGTGAGCACTGTGGAGGGGAGGGGCATGCCTGAAACGTATTTGGGGATGGGTATTAGGGGTCTCAATAAGGGGCAGGAAATCCTCTAAAACTGATTTATGTGAATAGCTGTACAACTTGGTAAATTTACTAATAACCATTTAATTGTACACTTAAAATGGAGTAAAGACATGA